>JAUZTA010000016.1:5689154-5700620 GCA_034780835.1 Ctenochaetus striatus | reverse complement strand
TGTTTTGTCCCTGAACCATTTTTTAATTAAAAATTCAAATTTTGAGCCATAAAATATTCTAGTGTGTTTTTTTTTTCAACAAACTCTCTGCAAGACCTTGTGTTGGATTTGTTCAGTTATCATTTCATTATTAATGCATCTACTGCAGATGACTTTCTTGTTGAAAAACTTAGTCCTTAAATTTGCCAAAATGAGTCACTGTTGCTTTTTGAAAGTAGTTTTTATTTTTTTAGGGGGACTAAAATGCAAAATACCAAATGCATATAATTAATTACCTCAAGAGACCTTGAAAACAACATATATTAACATTTGACAAGTTTGAATTAGAGGATTATATGAAGACGTGAACCACCTCTGCTTGATGTTTTTTTGTTTTAGGAGAAGATCAAGGAGATGTTTGAGAACCTGATGCAGGTCGAACATCCCAACATCGTCAAGTTCCACAAATATTGGCTTGACATGAAGGAGAGTCAGGCGCGGGTAGGATTTCTCTCAATCCTCTCTTCTTCTTCTTTTTCCACATTGATACTCTTTAAATCAACAGTTTTTCTTCCTTTAACAGGTGATATTTATAACAGAATACATGTCGTCAGGCAGCCTAAAGCAGTTTCTGAAGAAAACTAAGAAAAACCACAAGACCATGAATGTGAAGGTCAGTGTTGGTCACTTAGTGTAATTGTGTGCTCACTCTGTATGTCCTTATAGTGGTGGAAGAGGGTACTGCAGCCCCATCTCTTCTCAGATCCATATTTCCCACAGGATTATAGATTATGTAACTGGATACCCTGGTGGCTCAGTCTGCTCACACATACATCACACACTCTCTCTTTTTTTTCACACCTGTAATCCACGTTTGCTGCTTCTTATTTAAAAATGTAAAACCATCAGTTGCTAAAAGGAGTTTTAGGAGAATTATATTGATTGTTCTTTACATTTGTCTCTTAGAATGGGAGTGAATTAATGTGTTTTAGTGTATTATAGTGTAGTAAAAACCTCCATATGCCCTCATGAAGCAAACTTTTGTATTCAAAGGCCTCTTGTTGCTTTTTATTCTATGTTGTAGGCCTGGAAAAGATGGTGCACACAGATCCTCTCTGCTCTCAGGTAATGATGGAGTTCTTCTTCAGGATTTCATCATGATGCATTAACTTTATCAAAGCCTCCCCATTAACTAGATGTCTCTCTGTTTGCTTACAGTTATCTGCACTCTTGCGACCCGCCGATAATCCACGGCAACCTGACCTGCGACACCATCTTCATTCAGCACAACGGCCTCATCAAGATTGGCTCAGGTCTGCTCCCTGCAGGGCTTCTAATGTTACTGCAGCCAGCGCTGGCACTTCATTGACACTGGATCTCTGCATTCACTTAATTAAGCTCTGCAGTTTAATTAAACAAAATAAAAATCTCAATATCGCTTCTTTCCACAGTTTGGCACCGACTGTTTGTTAATGGTAAGAGTAGTTTATTTAGTAGTAGACAGATTTTCATCGGTGTCATCACTTTGCACCAGTAAATTCCAGCTAATCCATCCATGTGTTCTCCTCTAAACAGTATTTCCAGATGCAAATGTCCATGGGAAAGGGAGGCAACACCGCGATGAGCAGAGGAATCTACACTTTTTCGCTCCAGAATATGGAGGCAAGTTTTTAGTGGGGCATGTTTTTTGTTTAATCTTCGCTAAATGATTCAATCCAAAGTGAAAGATCTTGATCTAATGTGACTTTAAACTCTGCAGATGTTGGTAAAATCAGCAAACAGACAGACTGAGCCATGTTACCTTTTTCTCACAACATCAGACTTAATTCTTTAGTATCAAAATCAAAATAAATTGCATCAAAATCCACCAGAAAGTCTGACTCATTACAGCTATAAATGTAGGGGATGATGAGGTGAGTGTCAGGATTATTGGACTGGATTAAGAAGCATTTTATTCTACACAGATTATTTTAAGATATTTAAAACAATGTTAATTTGTTAAATTTAGATCTGTGAGAGAAAAACTGTTTCATTCACTGTTCGTAATTTGGTTCAAACTTAATGGCAGAGGTTTTCTTGTCCTGATAAGCTTCTCCTCAAAGTTTTTCTAAGTGACCAGCGTCTCACATGTTCTGCTCCTTCTTTTCTGTGTCTAGCTGGTGAAGATGATTATGCCATAGACATTTTCTCCTTCGGCATCTGCGCTTTAGAGGTGAGAGAAACAGATCTTCAAGTTCCCCTTCAAGTGTATTTGTGGGTTGGTATGACTTGAGCTACTTTCGGGGAAATATTTTAATCTCAAGACAGTTTGGTGCAACAAAAGGTGTGTCCCCATTTGGAAAACAGCTGTTTTTCAGGTCAGAGGTCAAGACTGGGGTTACAATTTGTCAGTTTGAGAAACTAAAGAATGTGTCTCATCCAGTAAGTTCGAGAAGGAGGAACTGTGGGTGATGTTTGATTGTGTTAACAGAGTATTTGCACCACCAGATGGCAGTACTGGAGATTCAGGCCAACGGAGATTCTGCTGTGTCCAAGGAGGCCATCGTCAATGCAGGTCAATCTCTGGAAGACCCTCTCATGAGAGTGAGTCACAAAAATACTTCATGTCCTAAAAACACAGCAGTGCAACCAAAGAAACATGGAGACGAAGACAAACTGTCCCGCACCACTCTATCAACACCAGCCCACACGTATCACCTCGCTTCTACACATTTCAAACCTCATGCCGAGACTTTGTGCAGTTTTAGAGGGAACGTCGCAGTAAAACATGCCAGGGATCAAATCCAGCACACACAGAGAGATGCTCAGTGATTTGTACACACTGTACAGCCTTCTGTGTGTGTTGTACTCAGTGTCTCGTTGCTTTCTGCAGGAGTTCACCCAGTCTTGTTTGCGTCACGAAGCCAAGCTCCGTCCTACGGCTCACGACCTTCTGTTCCATCGAGTCCTGTTCGAGGTGCACTCCCTCAAACTGATCGCCGCCCACTGCCTAATCAACAACCAGTGTGAGTTTCTCACCTCCGCACGCCGAGCTCACAGCACAAGGATCTCCTCTTTCAATACGAGTGCAGATATTTATTTATTCTTATGTGAATCTTGATTAAAATATGTCTTATTGTTGTGTTTTATCCTATTAAGAACCCATTTATCATGCATCATAAAATCATTTTGCTGTCTTTAGCATGCAGTTGAGTATTTTAAGGCCAAGAAAAAGATGATTTCCGTTCCGAATATACATTGAAATTAAATATATTTAATTTTGCATTTAAATTTACTGAAGGAAATCAGTTTACTAACATCCAAACTTGTCTTATTTCTGCAGACTTGCTTCCAGAAAATTGTGTGGAGGAGAAAACGAAGTCCTTTGACCCCAATGCTATCATGGCAGAAATCAAACATGATGACAGACAAGGAGTTCAGCTGAAGTAAAACAACGCAAAGACCTCACGTCTTTAGTGACTGTCCTCCTGCATGTCAGGCACAACACTCACTGCTCCCTTTTTTTGTGTTTCCTCATGTTCTGTAGATACTCCCATGTGTCTCCTTTGGAGCTCGACAAGTTTCTGGAGGATGTAAAGTGAGTTAAGCTATAGTTTATGGCTGGTTTTGTGTTTACTCTCTGTGACTGCAGCGTGTGGCTCAACGTCCTTTCCTCTCTGCAGAAATGGTATTTATCCTTTGATGAACTTCGCCTCGACCCGGCCTCACCCCGTCCCCCGAGCCCTCTCCTTGTCTCAGGAGCAGGTCGAGACAGTCAAGACGCCGACTCCTGAACCCCAAGAGACAGAAACCAGGAAGGTTAGACTGTCAGACCTTAGATACACATTAGAAAGTGTTGTTGTTTGCATAAAGTATGTCTGTGTTTGTGTACATGACACTTTAATAATGATTATAATTTATATTAGGTCAGTTTACTATCATTCAAAACATCTTTTCTGTATCCACATTTTTTCTGTGCTTGTTACCTTATTAGGTTGTACAGATGCACTGTAATTTGGAGTCGAATGAAGAAGGGACCAAAACTCATGTGAGTCACATAGTATTACAGGTACTTGGCCCATTTCAGTATAAATGATTTTTGTTGGGCTCCTAAATAATCAAACATATTGCTGTTTTATTGCTGTACCAATTATTTTATTTTATAAGTCTGGTCAGTTTTTAATCTGGATTTAAATTTGACTTTTTAATTTCTTCATAGCTCTCTCTGTTTCTGAAGATGGAAGATAAACTTCATAGGCAACTTAGCTGTGACATCCTTCCAAGTAAGTGAAGATAAAGCCAATGTTATTTTATATTTTTGCTACAGCCTACAAAGTTCAAACTTCAAACTTTCTGCAGCACTCAGACACTTTGGCTCATATTAAAGAAGTAATTCTTTAAAAATGGCAGAAACATGTTCTTTAAAACGCTCAATAATTTCAGAACCCAGGTGGAAGTTTGTTATAGGAGTAAATCACGCACTGTTTGTGGGCTGTTTTCATTGGTGGGTTTAATGTGCTTTTTAGTATTTACAACAGAAGTACACGTGAAATTGACTTAAAATTACAAATTAAACTACTCTGCCTCTACTCTGTCTTTGTGCTAATTAAGGAGCATGTTGCCCAGTGCAAATCTGTCACTAATTTTTGTAGTTGTTGGACAAAAATGAAGCTCTGTGTCAAAGAGAAATAAAAGCTAAAGTATATTTATTATAATATCAGAGTTTGTACACACTTGTTATTTAGATGAAGTCACTGCTTGTAAGAAAAACATCTTACTCATTCTGTTTGTAGATTTTTGTTAACTGAAATATTTCATGTGAAACTTTCAGCTGACACCTCTAAAGACCTTGCCAGTGAACTTGTTCACTACGCCTTCATAAATGAGGTAAAAAAAGACACATTTTTGCTTTTGATCAGCCATAGATAATTGTCAATGCCGTGATTTTTGACTCATTGAGTGGTATTGAGATTACATAAGTGCTCTTTAAATTGTCCCATGTGCTGTGCAGGAGGACAGCGAGAAGGTAGCAGGATTCCTGGAGGACGCCATCAGTCGACACCGCGTCCGAGCGCTCACCTCTGGGAGCGCGCAGTGAGGAGGGGGTCGCCACATTGGATGGCCCAGACAGAGGGGCCTGGAAATTGACCATACAGATCAAGAGAGGGAGAGGGCAGCAGGCAGGATCACACAGCCAGGAACTGAGAGAGCGATGGGAGCTGACCCAGCTGGGGGCAAAAAAGGGGACAAATGCAGAAGGAAGCTGGGCCTTGACCGTCTGTAAATCATCCCAGAGGGGAGGAAGAAACATCACAGCTGAGAAAGGAACCGAACTAACCTCTGGTTGGAGGGCTGGAGGCATAACGGCTGTGTTCAGCAGTCCCACAGAGCAGTGGAAGATTGACACACGTCCCTGCCTAAAAGGGCTATCATGCCTTAAGATATCTTGACAGCTTAAGTTTTCCATAATGCCACTAACCAGAATGGATATGTTTTACTTACAAATGCAGCAACTATGTTGTCTGAAGGACATTTTGTCAATCATGAGCCTCGTTTGCACTCCTGTGTCCACTTCAATTGGTAATTATGGACTTAAATGTAAACAAAGTAATTTACTAAAACCTCTCTCCCTCACAAGCCTGAAACTTCAGTTTATCATTTTAGGAATGAAATATTCCGTCCAACATGCGCTGTTGATGCTGTTTCAGTTGACTTATTTATTTCTGTTTAACTGTGAACAATAGAAGCTTTCCATAAGCCTGTTTTTTTGTGATCTGCAAAGTTAACAAACCCTCCTGCACTCTTGGGTTAAAGGCTACTTCTCCCAGAGCTTAACACCCCATGCCTAAATGTAGTGACGAGCAACGAGATGATGCCTCTCTTCTAGCCTGTAGTGCTCTTAAGGGTTTTCCCTGTAAAAGTGTTCTGAAAGCCAAAGACTTGCAAAGTGCCTGATATGGCAATGTACTTAGGACAAAATTTCCGGATGAAACGGCATCATACCCAACTTAGCAATTTGGAATTTAACTTATTAAGGCCGACTTTTACAGTTTTAAAACTACATGCATCGATTTGGGCTAGTTCCCATCTCTTAATGTCCACCGAGTCAGCCTGTATGAATGTGAAGATAAACTGGAAAGCCGGTAATGGCAGCTCTATTAATGGCTGCAGCCACTTTGTAGTCGACATATGGCTCAGGCGATAACACTGTCTCCTGCAGTCAATATTAGTTTTATAAAGAGTAGCAACTTGTGTATAAAAGTTGGAATACATCATGTTAAGTTTGTGGAGTAAAATCATAGTCCTATATTAATGGGAATAAGGGTGTTGGTGACTTAAGACTTGTTAATAAAAAAATTGCCATATTGTTAAAAAAAATATTACTGCTTTACTTTTTTGCAGTTTGTAACTGAAAATTTGTTTTGTAAACATGTTCAGAGGTGTTTTAAAGGAAAAATCTATCCAAAAATGTTCAAAAATGCCTGTTTTTTGGGAACCAATATATTGCTAACTTAGGGAGGTATCTGTGAGCAGGAGATGGTTAAAAAAGCTCTCTGATGGAAGAATGGTACATTTTGCTTTGAGCAACATTATCACATCCACAGTAGTGTTTTTTTCATATTATGTTAGCGTGAACTTTGGAATTGACTGCAATGCAGCCCACACAAACACAAAAATAGAATTTATCCCTCTGCCAGAATTTCTTGTCAAAAAGCCAATCTTGGCACCGTATAAAGACTGACATTTGGGTGGATTTTTCCTCAGCAAAACTGGACAGCAAAAAACTATAGTGGATTGTCTGATCAGTCTAAAGCAGTATACTCTTGTTTGTCGAAATCACTTAGCTCTGCTTGATTTGTTACCCGAGTTCTGTAAGGTTGCGGTCTCATAACAGTTACACTGCTGTACAGTCATTGCTTACAGTACTTATTTACCCTACTCTGTGTCAAGCCTTCTTATCAGTGTGTGTCTCTGAAGAGAGGAGTTCAAGAAATCCACCTACCAGATGGCTGTGGTGTACATATTTGTTTGTGGCTGTTTGAAGGGTTTACTTTTAGACGAATTTTCAATGCAAAGCAGTGCCACTATTGCTCTCATCTGATCTAATAAGCTGCATGTCTTAATAGCCTGCAACCATTCGAAACTTTTGCATTTTGCTTTTGTCAGTCACAGTTCAGTTTCAGTGGGGACCTGACCAAGAAAATGAATGTTTAGACTGTGCAAACATGAAAACAAAACATCCATATCAGTCTTATTTTATGTCAAATGACTTTTCTTCCTGTGAATCTGTTGAATGAAACTTGCCTTTGAATGTGTTTTACTTAAAACCTTTGTTAAATATTGTAGCTACTGCATTTAAATACATGACAATAAACAATGTGTGATATGTTGGCTATTTCTGAAATGGTATTTATTTACTTATAGGATTTATGGAATCCATGGGCATATCCCGGTCGCCTAAATATTAAGGAAATGTTTTCATTAAATTAAATAAGAAAGAGAATTTGATATCTAATTTGTAGGAATAATGTTGGATGGTACAAGCAATTATAGTGATAGAAAAAAATACTTTTCCCAGCTATGTCCACATGTCAGTAACAGAGCTATAGGCTATTTACTGTTGCAAAATTGGACAAATGAAGTATAAAGAACTGACTTTCAAGGTGTCTGTTGCTTCACAAAATTTGAAATAATTACAAGAAAATGAGTGGGTCTATATAACAACAAAGAACTGGAAACAAAAACTGAGAGATTCTTTGAATGAGTCAAAGGTTTAGTTGAAGCCAAGCAACCAAAATGGTAACCCTATTTATTAAATACAGAAGCACCATCAGCCACCCACCTATTTGAAGTTTTCGATTAAAACTTTGTCAGTAATACCCCTGAACTTCGTAATTTGGTTTATTGATCAAAAAAGACAGAAGTAAACAATAATCTTTACGTTTGGCCGTAAAAAGTCCATTGATAGAAGGATGTTAACTATAAAATTTCCTCTTCCTCCAAACCCTTTCATCGCGATGGCTCAACTCTCGCGATACCTTTTATTGAAACGACAAAGATCTCGCGAGCTTTGTACCGTGTGGGCCTCTCCAAGAAGGTGTGCTTCATGGCGGTTACGGAGACTGCGGTAAATAAATTCCTTGATTAAAAAAAGACATATTAACATACTTTAGCTACAATGGTCGTTGCGTATAATATTACGCGATGTCTAACAGAATTTTAACCGAGTTAAATATCTTATAAACAGACGATATTTCTTACCAGGGAAAATACTGTTTGCTTCGCGCGTCATAGTAATGAATGTGCTAGCGTGTATAAGCTAACGTTAGCTCCTCGCTAGCAACAAAGATAACGTTGTCATACAGGCCTCGCTGAATCGTGTAGTTTTTGTAAAAATAGTACAGTTAGGCTAATTTCGGTGCAACGGGGATATGTCTAAGTTAATGCCCTAATCGACTTTAGCCAGACACGTTTCGGTTAGCTTTTAAAAACAGTACATTGTTGCTATTTCACCTTGCAAACGAAACGTTTAGTTAACGTTTGGTTTAATAGCGTCATTAGCATTTATGTGCATCACGCTTACGTTAATTTAGCTGACTAAATTCTGAGGGAAAACAGGCTGGCTGTTTTGAGATTGCAATTGCAATAATTTATGCTGGCTTCCTGTTTCTCTTATTGTTAATGCTAGTCTGAAGGCATTTTTTATTTCCTCTAGAATTTGTTGAGTTGTTAAAGCTTCCCCATCAGTCCTCTTCCCCTTGGGGGCTTTTCCTGCCTCAGTCTGGTGGACCCAGCGATTAGCGGGTTGCTTAGGTAAGGAGCTCGTCCGGTCCCACCTGGTTTAAATCCGGGTGTATGTCCTGTACATGCTAGTATATTAAATGATAACAAGTGCTGTATGAGGTGATGTGACTTCTAAATGCAATAAAGAAATTTTTCTTGCTGGAAAATGTGAGTATGCACGTTAGTTACAGGAAGGTGTTTGTGCTCTAGGCTGTGTTTCTCTGACTGAGTTGTATTTAATAGAGTTGCCATTTCTGAATTTCAGGGAGGTGAAGCTCTGAAGATGGAGAATGGACAGGGCACAGGCTCCAAGCTTGGCCTTCCGCCTCTTACCCCAGAGCAGCAGGAGGCTCTTCAGAGGGTAGGAACCCCCTAACACACAGTATCTGCCCACATTTATCTATAATGATAACATAAAAGCAGAGCTCATTAAACTAACTAGTGCTTTTAAGTGTGCCTAAGAAACTGTGTAATTTCTGTGGTAACCACTGTACATTAATGTCATGTGTAAGTGACTAAACTTCCTTAATAAGGGATGGTAATCAAGATCCCTAATCTCTTCTGGAGAAAATACTGGCCCTTTATAAATGTAGCAAGAATTTAAATTAGCTTTTCACTAGAATGCATGCAAAGAACAAAAAGACAAAGCAGAAAATGTCGATGCAACATGTCTATTGAAGTCTAAATGGGCTTTTACTGTTGAGTAAGTCACCCTAGCAAAAAAATATTGACTTGATGCATTTTTATGTGGTTTTACAGAAACTGGGTTGCTAGAATAATAATCCCGAATAATCCGATTCCTATAAAATACCAATCTTTTTGTGTGCATCCCAATGTAATGATATAGTACCTATGAAAATATAGTCTTGATATAGTATTAATGTGAGAACAAGTGGTGTGCTCCTGAAAGGAATGAAATGTAATGAGTTTCATCTTTGCCAGGCAAAGAAGTATGCCATGGAACAAAGCATTAAGAGTGTGTTGGTGAAGCAGACCATCGCCCATCAGCAACAACAGTTAACCAACCTGCAGGTGAGATGTGTAAAACTTTTGGTACGCTGCCAAACATAAAGTTTGTAATATGCGTGCCACCTGTGAGTCTTGATTCTAGACAGAACATCGTAGCCTTTGCATATAATATTAACCCAGACATCTCTTGATTTAGATGTCGGTTTTGGTAAAGCTCACTTGGAAGTCTTACTCCCCTCTCCACCATGCTGTGAAAAAGACCACATGTGTAGATCATGTGCCCTTGATTTTGCCTCTGCTCTTTTTCAGATGGAGATTGTCATGAAGCCATTGGTTATCATGTTAAATGCTTTGCACTTTTAAAGGGGACTTGTTTATGTTTATTGCTGTGTGGTAAATTGTAATTTAGATAGGGGGGGCAACTCCCCAAACTGTATGTTGTTTAGAGGGAGTCTCTGAATCTAGTGTTAGCCTTACCGCTTTTGTCTATCTAGCAAAGCAATGACAATTTTGCAAAAGAAAAGCTAAGGGATATCTAACCTACTTTTCAGCACTTTTTTCATCTTTACTGTCTTTCAGATGGCAGCAGTGACAATGGGCTTTGGAGATCCTCTCTCACCTTTACAATCGGTCAATAGATTATTAAATTTTTTTTCTGTGCGCATTCCCAATGGAAAAGGACTGTTACCCTTCTTTTACTGGTTGCCTTGGCAACAACCCCTGCCTTTTTAACTAACCAAACAATGCATATTTTATAAGAAAACATGGCTTTTTACTGCTAGCGTATAATCTCCGTAATCCACTGTGAAGTGAATAACTGTTGTCAGTATTCGAAGCCTTCGCCTTCCTGAGCTGCACTGGGACAATTTGTATTAATTTTTTTATTTTTTTTTTTTTTTAATAAGGCGTTTGCCATAGCTCTTTGGCTGTTGACAGGCTTTTTAAAGGGTTTATTAATGTGAGAAAAGTCAATTCTCTTTGAAAAATATGCATTTGCTCGATTTATAAACAGAAACTTCTTGGCACGGGACGAAAGAGGGATAGCAATCCCTTTAATGGACCAAAATGAGAGAACTGCTGAAACAGGGATCTTTTTGGCCATCTCAAAGTCAAGTTTTTTTCTGTCAGTGAAGCTTTAAAGGCAGAAAGAGGTGAAAACTGGTTTTTCCATGTTGAGCAACTTTCTGTTTGTCGGCTTGTTTCGTAACACAGAGGCTGAAATCGGGAGTTCAAACGGCCTCCGACACTTTTTTATCAGTGAAACACAGAAAACGTCGGCTCATCACAGAGTTCGTTCATATTTAACAAACTGATGACTCAACATGGTCAGTTTCTCTCCGTCACTTCCAGGAGTTCGTTCACTTTATTTCCTGAGATAAAGAGGCCTGAAACCTCCTGATAAACAGCAAATTCACACTCTCAGTTTCTTGACTCTGAGTGTTTTTTTTCATAAGTTTTACTTTTTAATTAAAAAAAAACTAATTTGAATGTGTGATGTGATGATAAAACATGAAAATTATAAATAAAGATTTAATTGATTCATGTCAGTTTGACTGTCAGAGACATTTCTGCTGTGTAAACATGTGGAGTTTTTCTTTCAAAACGAAGCTTTTCTTTGTGTTTTTGTCTTTAAATCAAATGAATCTTTTTGAAAAATCTCTCAGGAATGAACATTATCGCTCCTGTGTGTGTGTGTGTGTGTGTGTGTGTGTGTGTGTGTGTGTGTGTGTGTGTGTGTGTGTGTGTGTGTGTGTG
>JAUZTA010000016.1:5648296-5662934 GCA_034780835.1 Ctenochaetus striatus | reverse complement strand
GATGATTGTTTGAAATATTCATTGTGGGCCACAAAGGTATTATTTTAGTTTTTGCCCTAAATTGGGGGTTTCCTTGTTTCTTCAGGAGTTGTTTTCCTTCTTCCCCGTGTTTATCCAGACAAGGATGCTGTAAAGCAGCCAGCATATACAAGTTCTCTTTCATACACACAGTCATAAACACACATACATAAACTGTGTACATGTACAGCTCCCGGGCCCAGAGCCCTTCAGGTAGGATTATGCATTCTGTTTAGTGCCTTGGTACGCGTATTAATGTCCTTACTTGATTATACACAACCTTAGGGTTCAATAATTAATTAATCATTAAGGAGCCTAATAGGCTTTTCCAAGCAATTTAAACAGGCCCTGCTGCTAAAACACAAAAATATAATATGCAGTATGATTATAAACTAATTTGACATGTCAAAAAGTTAATTAAACAGATAAAATTGAAACACTGCTCACTATATTATAAGGCCATTTCATAATAATCCACAAAATCTCAACCACTACAGCTCTTGCTTTTTTTCTCACTTCATGCAAATGTTGGCTGTACTGTTACCAGTGTGCTTTTTATAGTTAGCATATATTATATATCTCCTGTGTCTTATCGTCAGAGCTGGGTTTAGCTACTGCATTTCAAAAAGCTAATGTGAAGGGGTGGACTCAGACATGGACTGCCCTGACTGCTCCGCTGTGTTTGCTCTCTGCACAGATCAAAGTCACCAGGACAGGTGTAAGCAGATGGAAGTAAGATAGGCTGTCAGTCAGAGCAGCTTTACAACGCCCGTCTCTCTGTGTGGCCTGTTGAGGAACTGGAGCCGGATAAGGATGTCTAGGCTGAAAAGGCCACTTAAGTGAAATACAAACACTTGTAAACATATGCACAGTGTAAAGGCACTAATACAGAAAGACATGCACTTAAGTCAATAGAATCAGTCTTGCTGTCTTAAAGTAACACTTCATTGATGCATTTCAGCAGTAGAATGCTTATTGCGTGTCGGTGGGCTTTGTCGTTCCTGCTTGTTTCTTCTTCAGAAATCTACCTGATATGCAGCAGAGGAAGAGTGTGTGGGAAACAGTGGGCGAGGGCAGAAGTGGTGGGATGCCAGTTTATAGTTGTGGTTGGATGGATGGTGGTACTGTAAATCCAATGTGTGTAGGTTTTCTAATGAGGCCAGTGGGAGTATTGTACTCCACACTTCGTATGGGTTGCACTGTGGTCCAGACTGAATCACATTAATGCCATCTGTTGAATTGTTGTATGTTTCAATTAATAAATGACATTATTCATCCATGGGGGGGTTGTCAGTGAGTCTATAGTCTGTTGAGATGATTCGTTGGTCAGTGGCTGAAGTCTCTGTCCCCATTATTGGTGCAGGGTGTCCAGAGCACTGTGGGAATCCATTGTTTACCCTCTATTCTTCATTAATAATCCACCATCATGCCCTTTCTCTCGTCTCCCCCCTCTCTACTTTGCACACAGTCTTCCTTTTCTTCTCTGAACTGTTCTCCCCACTCACCGTCTGTATCCTTCTTAAACATTCCTGCCTTTTGTTGTCCTTTGCTACATTCCTCTTTCAAGTCCTTATCCTTCCATTTCCAGCCATCTCTCCCCTCTCTGTGGTGCCCTCTCGGACAATGGAGGAATCCCCATGTTGGGCTGCAGGGAGGGGGGCAGCAAGAGCTGGCCTATGACTGACAGCTCTGTGTGGTGCTGGTTGCTTTCCCTTTGTCCTTCTGCCAAGGAAAATGGAGGGAACCTAAAGAGGTGGAGCAGCAGAGAGAGATGTGGGAAGGAGGAGGGAAGAGGACCAGTTAGGGTATCAGTCATTCGTAGAAGTTTTAGTAACTGTGGGTCTTTCATACAGCGCACTTCTGGGGGCAAAGAGGCTTTTATACTAGCAGTAGAGCAACTAACGCTGCTCCATTAGCATTGGGCGAGCATGAAGTATTGTCAGAACTTTTACCTTCACCCAACCAAAGATACTAAGTTTAGTAAAAGAGGGAGGACTCATTTGGCAGAACTGTCTTGTTTTTGTGGTCACTCATGTACTAAGTTTATACCACAACAGCAAGTGTAGCTATCCATAGAAAACAGTGTGCTGTAATGAGGCTTGCTTTCAAGTGACCCAACAAGTAACTCAGTCAACCAAATCCTCTCCACTTTTAATTTCCCCAGACTATGAAAGAGTCCAGGCCTGCACAAAAGCATGTGCTCACCCCTCCCCTTTCGTTGAGCCCCTCACCCCAGTAGTGTGCACGAACAGTGTGTAGTTTGTGTGCATTGTGAGGGAACTGATATTGGGAAGAGTGGGGACATGCAGACTTGGCCCACTGGGTAGATTTGGCACAAGATTAAGAGGCTCAAGAATGTGTGAATAGGAATTCCACCAACAGAGTACAGGAAGTGCATTAGAGTAAAATCAAGGGTAATGGAAGAATAGACCAGAGGCTTGTAATGGTGTGTAGTATACCTTCTCATTTAAAGCAAATTTTGAGGTATGTGTGTCCATTTAATAAATGCCTCTTTGGGTAAACTGAGACATTGTTCAAAACTAATATTATAACTTCAGAAACAGTATGAGATCAACTTTAGGTTTATTATTTGGGGCAAACGTACTTAATTTTTGTGAGATTTTTTCTACAGTCTCGGCACACTAAATGTGCTCTGTAAGAAAAAGGTTGAATTTAGTGTATGTGTTTGGTCGGCAGGAGGAGCCTGCTCTGTGTGTATTCTGATGGCATGATTGGAGGGTAACTGTAAGCTAAATGGAGTCACTTGACTTGAACACTGCAGCCTCTGTGAACATCAGGCTTTGGCTCACTGCACCTTCAGTGGAATGATACTTTTACGCAGAACGTGCAGTTTACTTACTCTCACAAACAGGCAAACTTTGCTTTTTGAGTACCTGTAGTCACATTTTAATAAGTTTCTCCGGAGTGATGTGAGGTCCACAAACATTAACATTCCACTCTGTGAATTTACAGATTCTTTCAGTGAACATTTACACACTCATAAACACTCCAAAACAAACACCCACTGCTGCTAATACACATGAACACACAAATTTGCTCAATAACATACGGCTCTATCCCCCTGACACACATGCATGCTGAGTTCTCTGCTGTAGGCAGAATTCTTGACAATTTTAAGCAAAGTATCACTAAGACTCTGTATGCAGCTCTAAAGACCTACAGCACAGGATCTTCTCTCAAGTGACTTAAGGACATGTACAAGTGCAAGCATACACACATGAACACACACCCACGGACATGCATGTACATACAAACATCCTGAGGCACATTAATTCACACTGTAGGAGTGGAATGTAAGCTAAGCAGGGCGATGCAGATAAGACTAAGCAAAGCATTTTACGATGCTGACACACACTCGCTGAGTCTCTCATCACACACACACAAACTAAATCTGTCACAGGTTTCATGGGTGACGAAGCTTCATTCACTGTATAGCAATTAGGGATATCTCATATAATAATATGTAACAAGTAACCGCACCACAGAACCCATTTCACACCAGCTTAAGTTGGTCACATTGTGGATGTTACACAGACCCGATCCTCCCCTGTGTTGAACCTTATCATAGTCCAACAGATCTCGTGTAGCTGTGACAGTTCTCAAAGCTGAACCACCATTAATGTAATTTATCCAGTACCTTTTCTTCTCTAGAATTTAAAACAGCTTGGAGGGAGAAAGAAGGATTGGGGCAGTGCTTGGGTGCAAGAGGACCTATGACCAGTTTATCAAAGCTGGTAGCATAGTGGGGGTACAGCCATGTTCATATCCTCTACATTTGAATGCCAAGTTTGTACTTTATTTATTGATGGTTTTATAATGTTAGGTGCTGCAGCCTACATTGAAAAAGTTATGAAAAATGCCATTCTCTCTCCTCAAAATCAAAACAGCACATTGTTAGTTTTGTAAATGGTCTATTAATTACCAAACCATTTATCAGTTATACAGTATTACAATAAAGATGAAAAAAAATATATCAATGTGTGCATTCCATGTTGATTTAAGCAGGGATCCTCAATTTCACCATATTGCTCCTCAAATTTTAAGCAGCACACACCAGTACTACTGCTGGAAGAAGCTAGACTGTAAGCTGGTGACAGGTATACTGTACAAGTGCTCTTGAGACCCCACACTACCCTCTGCTGACATGGCTATCATTTACCAGCCCACTTTCCCTCCTGTGCTAAATAATCCTGTTCACAGCCATACTCCCTTCCTTAAGAAAACAACTCTCACAAGGGCTCTAATAAAACATGCTTGCTGCAAAGTTATAAGAGAAACTTAGCATACTTTTTCTCACTAACGTGCTGCCTCACTCTATAAATGATTACACACATACAAGAGCACAATCCTATAAAATCTGCCTGAGTGACTGAGCAGACTGCTGTGGCTCACCAATACAATGAAGAGACAGTGGTGGTACACTAAATCCCACCACTCCTACTTGTTATTCCAGTTGACCCATTGACCCGTATGACACTGTTGGTTCTCCTTTGTTTAATTTGAAAGTACACTGGTTGGTGGGAAGTGGCAGGGACATTCGGTACAATTTTCACTGATGGAATGTTAATAGTTATTAAGCATCAAAGAGCAGATTTATTAT
Organism: Ctenochaetus striatus; assembly: GCA_034780835.1. Classification (NCBI taxonomy): domain Eukaryota; kingdom Metazoa; phylum Chordata; class Actinopteri; order Acanthuriformes; family Acanthuridae; genus Ctenochaetus; species Ctenochaetus striatus. The sequence goes on along the minus strand of JAUZTA010000016.1, from coordinate 5,658,295 downwards.
GTACTTATATAAAATGCCAGTATTAGAAGAAACCTATACTGCAGTTTACAGTTTCTCAGAAACCAGCTAAGAAGATAAACATGTTTTAAATCAAATCTTGGTGTTCTTATTTACTGCTGGCGAAAAGCTGATTTGAGAACTGGGTACAGCATCACTGTTGTTTCTAGAAAAACACCAGCAAGCCTGTCTGCGGGCAGTCAGTCAGCAGTGAATGGTGATCATTGTGAGTGTTCATAACTACTTGTTCACAGGCCTGATTGCATTACTGTCCACTGCATTCCCTTCCCCACTGATTGAACTATGGACGATATCAAGAGAGGACAGGAATGCACTGATGCAAAAGCTTTCATTAGGTAATTGGTTTAGCCTGGATGGAAGAATTGCTGATGTCCATTAGCAGTAATATGGCTTTACATACTTGATGACGCCTTATCAGCATTTGTTGGGAGTTATTAACATGATGTTTCTGAGTTGTGTTCTCGCATGGGCAGCTTGAGTTTTCAGGTGTGGGATGTTCAGTGCACCTTCTCCCAATCTCCGACTGTCACCTGTTCTACCTTAGCACTCCTAGGGGCTGGGCTGGTTGCAGTCTGGGCTTGGCCCCAGTCACATGGTCACCCACAGCTCCTGTTTCCTGGTTCCCGTCATCTGATACCTGTCACCTGCTACACAGGGAGCCAACACCCTCTTTGTTTCTCCGGCTTTGTCTTTTCCTGGATGGTGGAATGAACTACCAGATAAATGTTGGGAAATTTTGGGAAAGTACTGACAACAAGCTCTGTCTTGCATTGCCAACAAACCTTGAACAGATTCTGGGAAAAAACCCTGCTGTAGCCACCCCTCTCTCCATCCAAACACAATACACAAAACTATTTAAGAGCAGGAAATGTCTGTCAACTAGGAACAGAGTGGAGCTAACTGCAGCATTCTTCTCTTTGGCAGCATAATTGTAGAGCTGTCTCCCAGAATGTTGTAGTGAATGTGTATAGTGTGTGTACATGTGTGTTGTCATACTTTTGACAAGCAGGAACCTGACAGTTCACATCAAAGAAGGTTTTGTATTATCTGATTTACTATATGTTTATGTAACAGTGTAGATACAGGAGCGCACCAGTGCTGCCTTTTTTTTTAAATGTCGATCCAAATGATGAAGGAGGAGCCTTGAAATATTCTGAATTTTTTTAGTTAAGTTTATTAATTTCTGCTAATTGAAACACAATGGTTGTTTTCAGCAGCAAGCCTTGCTGACAGCCGGAGGTTTAATTTGAATTTAGGGTAAGGCTCCAAACTTGCAGACGTCTGTGCACCCTGTTTTCAAAAAGCATGCCTGAATAGTCAGTTTTTACAAATTCCTATCCCAGAAACCCCATGCTGGCAAGTTCCTCATGAGGCTTCCTCTCACAGAGGGCCTGAGAAGTCTACTGGCTTTTTGCAGTGCAAACAGTGGGTCCTCTGTGGGATGCAGAACCAGGGACTGATTGAGGGGTTAATAACTGCATAGTTTTGGCCTGTTACTCTTGCTATTCCTTGCCAGCCAGTCTTGTCTGTCCATCTTAACAGCAGATGACACACAGACACACACAGCGCGGCTGGCGGAGGAATGCTTCTGAACACTCTCCCATCCAACAACCAGGCTCTTGTGAAAGCACTTGGCATGGCTACAGCCTCAGTGCTCTCTTCAGCCTTGCTTTTGCAAGCCACTTTGTTTGGTTGGCTTTGCCATGGTGAGGAGAGGTTTTTGGGAATCTGATAGGATGTTTTTAAAACTGGTCCTGGACATTGACCATCATCTGAATGTGCAGGATGTCTTCTCTTTAGTCATGGTTTAGGTGGGAGGAATGCCTTTCAATATAAAGACAGACATTAGAAGCTTCACCTGAATATTTAAACATTAAAAAATGTCATTAATTGTAGCTCTAGTGTTTAAGACTGCTGTTAAACTGGAGTGATAGTTACCTTTTTATTTATCACATACCTTTATGACCGCTTTTGGTCAAAGGAATTAAATTAATGCTTCAAAGAGTTGTTGACTGATTGATAAATAAATTAAAAAAGTGCAAGGAATTGTATCTTTTAAGTTATTTTTAAACAATAAAAGCAAAATAAAGTAAAGTTCCAGTTTCTCAAAGTTAGGATTCTTTTGTGCTGCCTTAAAAGCACATTTAAATTTGGGGGTTTTGGCATGTTGGTCTGCAGAAAAAAGAATGTCTGGCTGCTGAATGTGCTGTGAAAACTTGTGGCATTTTTCACATTTTTCTGACACTTCATCAAAAAATGTATTCAGTGGACAGTTGATAATGAAAAAAATAATTACTAGCAGCCCTGTTTTTTAAGCATTTGGTGAAGCATTCTTAACCACTTATTTAAATGGTTTAATAGGCTTGTTGTTATAACTAGCAAGATCTGATTGTTAAACACTGTCTGTAGTGGCTTTCTTGCAGGATTAAGTGAGAAAGTATTTTATGTTCTTTTTTTAACAAAATATAATGTGTCTTTACAGCCTTTCTTCAGACTACTGAACCTCCGGAAGCTGGGCCTGAGTGACAATGAGATCCAGAGACTCCCTCCTGAGGTGGCCAACTTCATGCAGCTGGTGGAACTGGACATCTCCAGAAACGGTACGTGAACGCAAACACAAGTTCACTCTTCACCCTGTCAGTTTATCTATGATCTCTCGGCTTGTAAGACCACCCATTAACGCACAATTACTTTAATGATGTGTTATTTAAATAACCTTCCGCTCTTGTCTGGACCACCCCGAAAAACACAAAACAACAAAGGAGGTTATGTCTTTTTAAGATCTGGCATGTGGTGTTAATCAGCAGGAGCACAGATAAATCAGCTGGAGAATCAACATGCTAGCAGCAGTCATTAGATATTTATTTGCAGGGCCTCTTTTCCAGAATATCCAGTCTACCCCAGGGCACTACAGACATTCATACATGAATCTCCTTGCCCTTTAAATGTTCTTGTCGGCCAAGCAAGCAAGGAAATTCAGCCTGCAATGCAGCTTCATGTAAAATTCTGCACGTTATTTCATGTGGGGCTTCTGTTCAAATGCTACAACTCATCAGCAGTGACACACACACAAACAACACAATTGCAAGGCCCTCTTTGTGTCTTTGCATGCTGCACACACTTACACTGATACTCTGCGGCAGGAAGGGCCTATATGGTAGATATGAGACATCTGCTCTGCTGCACACTGCATCAAGTGCTGTGGGAGCAGTGTGCAGTGGCCTGTAAGGGCCTTTCCCATCTGTCAGCTCGCCTGCTCCTGCTGCAGGACAACGCTGAGCCAGATAAGTGTCATAGGCTCCTAGGCTCAGCAGGGATTTCTTAACCTGCACCTGCAGGATCCAGGGGTGGAAGATCTTTACCTGGTCAGGCCAGCAGGTCATATGTCCTTTTGTGTCTTAGAATAAGTGGGAAAGTGTTAAGTCTTATTCAAGTCGCAATTATTTTAAGCCATTTGTTTAAAAGCTAAAGCGCAGTTATAAACCTGCCTTGCATTGCAATCAGTATGTGAAAAAATAATCCTTTTGCCCAAAAGTAAATCATTACTTTTATCATGCTAACAATCTCGTTCTTTTCTTTACAGTGCGGTGTACTTATTGTCACATAGATATCTGACCACCTGCATAGAAAAAAGAGTGGTATGAAAGACAGAGCAGAGGCTAGAAAGATAAACACTCCCATATTTAAATAAGCTTTAAACTGTCCTGCTATAATTTTACAATTTCTCTCAAAGTCTTCCTCCTTTTTTCATTTTGTACACCTCCCCCATTACCATACTGAAGAACACCATCCTGTCAAAACTAAAGCACTGAAGTAACAGCTCAAATGCTTTCTTATATAGACACACAAGTCCAGTTGTCCGAGTTCCAGTAGTTATGATTTAAATGAACATATAGCTCTTAATGTGTTTGCTCTCTAAAATTTACAGGAGCAATAGTAAAATTTGACCACATACTCCTTGGTACAACTTCTATCTCTTTCAATCTCATTTTTCCTTTACTTTCACTCACTTCCTCACTCCTGCCCATCTGGTTGTGATTACAAGGAACTTAAAATGATTCACTCCATATAATATGAACCCCCCACCTCTACATCTGTATGTCCGTTGAGCTGACTCTCATCTCCCCCCACCTCCTCTTTTCTCCTGCAGACATTCCTGAGATCCCCGAGAGCATTAAGTTTTGCAGGGCCTTGGAGATAGCAGACTTCAGTGGAAACCCCCTATCCAGGTTAGTCAGTGGGAACAAGCCATAACTATTCATCAATACTGTGAGGAAATGTAGTGTTTGGCCAGATGCAGCAGAGGTGGACAGAAGCAATGTTGCTTTAATAAATGAAGCAAAGCATGATGAGTGTCATTTGTTTGCTCCAATAACTTTGCTCTCCTGATTTCAAATCTGCAATGAATCATATCGTGTACATACTTGTTTGAATTTAAAGCCCTTCATGCTGATTTGAATTTGCCATTCATGAAGTTATTCAGTAGCTAGGAAATACTTTTGCACAGTACATGAACGCTCACCTAGAGGAGATCATGCTTTGTGTAAAAACATGCTTTAATATCAAACAAGGCTCTGTATGAAACATAAGAGTTAACTAAAGCTGGCTACTAAATAATCCCTGTCCCCACATAAAATCGCTGCTGTGCTGCTCTCCTGTCACACCCCAGTGATGTATAAAAGGGTATTTCACCTTTTACCTTCTTCCTATTGAAATCAATGACAGTCGAGAGCTGTGATGCTGAACACTTGAACATATGGTAAAACGTAAAGGGATGATAGTCCTGCGTGTGCGTGTAAGTCGAGGCATCTCATGTTGTTCAACAAGACTCTCACTCCACTGTTTTCCCTCCTCTCTGTATCAGATTGCCAGATGGCTTCACTCAACTCCGAGCGCTGGCTCACTTGGCGCTCAACGACGTGTCATTGCAGGCGTTGCCCAACGACATTGGAAAGTATGTACACATTCGCAGTGGCTTGTAGTAGACAGTTTAATGTTATATAATGTGTCATCTCTGAGGTAGTTAAATGAACTTTTGTGTCTTCATACTGACTGAAAATGCTACACCTATTATCACTGGTAAGAAGAAACTGAGTTTATAGCTTTCAATGTGCAACCCTGCTTTAAAATAATGTAGAATTATTAACTATGGTTAATTAAAATTTTGATGAATCACTTGAGTCAGTTATCAAGCAAACATATTAAACAATATCTATTTCAATCTTCTTAGAATGTGATGATTTGTGTCTTACATCATTGTCAATAATCATTTTGATTATTGTTTATTATTATTAATTATTATTAACTTATGTTCAGACTAAGCAGTTTAAATCATTTGTGGTCTGTGAAAATGTCCCTTGAGCTAATAATTCAAATTATTTCCAGTCATTTTTAAGACTAAGCAATTAGTTGATTAAGTAAAAAACTGAAGCATGTGTTTATAATTTTTCATAGAAGTCTGTGGTTGCAGGCCTGATTGTGAACATTGCTACTGGAGAAACAAATTATAAATTATAAAATGATAAATGCGTTCTAATCCAGCCATCAAACTGGTCCACATTACCAGACTGAGGGCCTTCAAATCAGATCCTTGATACATTAGGAGACTGAGCAGGTTTTGAAGGAGTGTAATTCTGTTGGCCAGTGGGCTCTGAGGCAGCCAGGCTCTGGGCCTCGTCTGTGCTCAGACAGATGGAGAGACCCTCACCATGCCAGGCAGCCCAGACGAACAGACCTGCCATCTGACTAGCCAACCTGCCTCTCTTATTTCCTCCCCCTTCCCTCTCGTCTCTTGCCAACTCCAACCCTTCTGTCTCTTTTACTTGCCTCCTTTTCACCGCTTCTCCTCCTTTTGTAGCCTGGCCAACCTCGTGACGTTGGAGCTCAGGGAGAACCTGCTGAAGTCTCTGCCCACGTAAGTGTCGTCTCTCTCCAGCACAGACATGCAGAAGGGCATGACCTCTTATCTAACACTCCATTGTCTCCATCAAGCACAGTAGACGCTTGCAAGATAACAATTATCCCACAATTCATGAGGAACTATAACTGCTGTTTCTCCTTCCCTGCCTTGACTTTTATAGATCAGCTTCATACACATCTGTAGCTTTAATACGAATCTTACTCACCCACACTTGCAAACATCGTAGGAGAGAGATTTATTGCAGTGTGGAAGAACATGACAGAAACTTGTGGTTCCTGTCATGTTCTTCCACGTCATAGCTTTAAAGACATTCTTTGCGTGTGTCAGTAATTGTGAATGAATGGCATGTTTGCTCTCCAGTCTGTCATGGTGCATTTTCATGAGACATACTGTATGTGCTATTTTGTGTGCCTATTTAGGTCGCTCTCTTTCCTGGTGAAACTGGAACAGCTGGACCTGGGCAGCAACGAACTGGAAGTTTTGGTATGTCAAAAACTCATCCCCTGCAACCCTTTAATATAATATCTAGTAAATAAGTTATTCTGCTGTCAAGTTGCTCATACAGCACCCTCAGTTTTGCCTCAAAATAACCTATTTTGCAGCACATGCACAAAGTAACATGTATTGCAAATATCCATCTTACATTGCCACCACAATAATTACAATCCTCACCACATGTTTACCTCAGCACACACAGCAGAGCCGGTCTGTCAGACCTGAGGCCCTGCATGAACTGTGCTCCACTGTGAGCAATGATTCAAGCCCAGGTACGCCCACTGATCTCAGTAGGACAGGGTAAACAAAGCCTCATGACCTGACAGAGACGGCGGCAAAGCAAATGGTTGACACGATGTTGAAGCCTCGCCTGCCTGCATGTCCTGCATGTCCTAAGCAGCTGCTTCACCAACATCCTCCTTAATTTCATTTATCACTTTGAGATGATTTTGGGAGACTTTAGCCAAGTTATCCCATGACTGTAAACAAATGCATGTTTACTGAATTCATTTCGTATTTTCCACAGAAATGTAAAAGGAGAAAGACAAAAATCTTTTTGTCAAACTGTTTTTTTTCTTGCAAAAATCAAGCTAAAAAGTGTGAGTTAAAGGCTGAGATCAGCGTTCTATCATTAGATGCCTCTCACCCAATCATGCACTTTATCTAGAGTGTGTGTATTCAGGGCATGTGATTTCTGTTTGCTGTGGCCTCAACTCCTTTGATAGTTTTCAAATGCAGCAGACTTCCACTCACAGTTGTGTGTGCACTTCAGCAGGCAGTCACTGGCTTTGCACTTCAAACAATAATAAAAAATAATCAACCTGCCTCCTTCGATAGCCAATGACCCCCATGTGCTCCCTCTTTTCCTTCTCTCTGCTTAATCCCATTCCAGCCGGACACCCTCGGTGCGCTCCCTAACCTCAGGGAGCTATGGCTGGACCGTAACCAGTTGTCCTCATTACCACCAGTAAGTAGACTTCAATGCAAATATTTTTTAAAGCTGCCCCGTTGTAAGAACTCAGTGTTTACTCTTGTGGTTATTATAAATCTAGATTACACTCATGTAGATTTAACTCCCGTCAGTAGATGTCTTTCCCTTGTTTTTGCTGTGATGGTTAGATGTTCCTCTGCGGCTCACTGCAAGTGTTATTTATTGCGTGTGTGTAGGAGCTGGGGAACCTCCGGAGACTGGTGTGTCTGGATGTGTCAGAGAATCGTCTAGAGGAACTTCCCTCAGAGCTCAACGGCCTCCTGGCTCTCACTGATCTGCTGCTCACACAGAACCTGCTGGAGGTCGTCCCAGACAGCATAGGTGAGAAACACAACAGGGGAGGAAAGAAACATTTTCCCAGACAGAAAACAGCATTGGTGAGGTGTAAGGTACCAGCGAGACATGAAGTACGATCCAGTTTGAAGACTAAACATACGTTGAAAAAGAGAAGTTAATAATACTTACAGACAGGATTTTACAACTCTGTCTACTTTTTTTTTAATAATATTGTCAAGAGGTTTGCAAGAGTAACTATAAAATCATGGTGTTCATGCTACAAAACAATTTTTACATCTAGTTGGTTGGCCAATGCATTATCATTGCCAGATTGTGTTGCGTTGATCTCTGGTTCAATTGCTTTTGCGTTGTTTTACCCTCTGTGTTGGCACTCCTGCTGAACTGATGGTTTGCCCCAATTTGGATGAATGAGACCTCAGCTGGTCTGAATATGGCTCTTGAAAAGCAGTTTAAATAATGGCAACCAGTAAAATTATGTGGATAATATAATTTGACACAATTGATAAATAAACTATATGGTAGCAGTATCAGTCGCTGCAGTGAGAGTATCATTTATGCATAACATGTTAGAATATTGGCAAATAAATCTGTAACAGCAAGAGGACAGTTTTAGGTGAAATTTAATTACTGCAGTAATGTAGCTGATACTTACTAATGTGTTTAAGTTTTTTCCTTTTTCTTTCTGTTAATAAAGTGTATATTTTTAGGTGTTAGGTGACAGTTTGCCTTCCAATTAGGCAGCACTAGATAAAGCAAACCCTGGGGCAAGTCCACTGTGTGTAGGAAGCAGCGCTCAGTCAAAGAGCAGCACTGCCCTCTACTGGAAATATTTTGCCAATTCAAAGCAGCACAGGCAACATCAATAGCTGTAGTTTGGCTGTTTTTAAGACCAAAAGTGTGTTCCAAAAAAAGATCAACATGTCACAAACCAGTGCCTTGTTGCAGCAGTTTGTAACAAGGTGTTTTGTTGCTTTTTTGTTGCATGTTTTGTGCCCAGGCTCCTTGAAACAGCTGTCTATCTTGAAGGTGGATCAGAACAGACTGACCCACCTAACAGATTCAATAGGAGAGTGTGAAAACCTCACAGAACTCGTCTTGACAGAGAACCTTTTACAGGTAGGAGATTTAAACCACTTACAGCAGGTTTGAACTGGCCCAATAGAAACTGATGTATGTCCATAAATTATAAATTGCTGAATGTTAATGGCTTCTGTCTTGCTCCATCAAAGTCACTTCCTCGCTCGCTGGGCAAGCTGAAGAAGCTGACCAACCTGAATGTAGACCGCAACCGTTTGGGCAGCGTGCCCAAAGAGCTGGGCGGCTGTGCCAGCCTCAACGTCCTCTCACTGAGAGACAACCGCCTGGGCAAACTGCCCGCTGAGCTTGCAGATGCCACTGAGCTGCATGTGCTGGATGTGGCTGGAAACAGGTAACCTGACTTAACACCCTGAAGTGTAAATAAAATACAGCAGCTTTGTGTTCTTAGGTTAAAGCTTTAAATAGAATGCTTTTGCCACAATGGGCTGTAAGTGTTACTGGCACCCTGTAGCGACAACAATTTTAGGTCATAAGAGATGTATGATCACCAATTTAAATAATTAAGATCATAGAAACATAAGATTGATATTATGTTTTTGGTTATTAACCTCATCCCTCCTTTTGTGCAGATTACAAAACCTGCCTTTTGCCCTGACAAACCTCAATCTGAAGGCCATGTGGCTCGCAGAGAACCAATCACAGCCGATGCTTAAGTTCCAGACGGAGGATGATGAGCGCACAGGAGAGAAGGTGTTGACCTGCTATTTACTGCCCCAGCAGCCTTCTCCAAGCCTTGGTAAGGACCACTGCAATGCCAGGCTTCAACTGTTTTTTCATTGTTTTTCTCTTGATACATATGTGGAAAGTCTTGTTTGGGCCACTTAAAAGTCATCCATGATTTTAAGCTCCGTTTGACATCTTTTTTCTCCTCTGCACTTTTTCTTTATTCTCCACAGAGAACTTGCTGCAGAACAGCGTGGATGACAGTTGGACGGACAGCAACCTAAATCGAGTATCAGTCATCCAGTTCCAGGAGGAGACCAAAGCAGAGGAGGAGGATGATGAGGCTGCTGCAGAGCGAAGAGTAAGAAAACATGTTGTCCTCTTCATGTTTTCTTTATGTCATATTTCTTATTTGTGCCTACCAGCTCAAATACTGAACATCTCTGTTGTTGTTTGTTTTAGCTAATCTTACTTGAAGATTAAACTCAAATTCATGTTCTTAATCTGTTTTTTTCTG
>JAUZTA010000016.1:5614306-5627631 GCA_034780835.1 Ctenochaetus striatus | reverse complement strand
ATCTTATCGACTGCAATCTCCATCACTAATCTGTCCTGGATTTCTCTTGTAACCCCACAGAGTCCTTCTCCTGTTGGTAGGGACAGCCCAGAGCAGCGCTCTTTCAGGGACCGACAGAAGTATTTTGAGATTGATGTTAAGCAGCAGACACCAGATAAACCCAAACCTCGGGTCTCTCTTGTTGGAGAAGATGACCTAAAGAAAATGAGGGAGGAAGAAGGTGTGTTTTCATCGTTGTTCCTTGAGCGTCCTTTGACATTAACAAATAAAAACATCTGACTGAGCTAAGTTGCCCTCTAAACTTACAAAACCTGTATCTGTTCATCTTGCCCCAGAGAGGAAGTTTGAGCAGCGGGCGCGGGAGTATCTGCTGGATGAAGACGATGAGGATGAGGAGGAGGACCTGGCCAAGCAGATGGCTCATATGAAGGCCACTGGCAAAGTTTTGCTGGATGGAGTGGAGTACAAGGTGGAGCCAGTATCAGCCCCATCACAGCACTGCTCCACACCACCAAGCTACAATGTCACACCACCCAGCTACTGTGGCAGCTCAGGGTAAAATATTGTATATAGCTGTATTATAAGATACTGCTTCAATGTCTTATTTTTTTCCCAGCTAATTTTTGTGTGTGTGTGTTTGTGTGTGTAGGCCTTCTTCGGTTGATGGTAAGGGAGACTCTCAGAGGAATTCACTGGAGGACAGCTTCAGGCTGGATCAGAGGCCCAACTCCATGACTGGGTAATTAAATTATACACATTGTCTTCAATTGTTTCTTTGCTGTTATTTCAGTCCCTGTAGTCATTGTTTCTGCAATGCCTCGTGTCAGTCTGATCCCAGCGTACCACGGGGAGTCATCAGCTCCTATCCGCACGGCCAAAGCAGAGCGCAGACATCAAGAGAGACTCCGTATGCAGAGCCCCGAGCTGGCTGTGGCCCCTGAAAAGGACCTGTCCCCTGCTGAAAAAAGAGCTCTGGAGGCTGAGAAGAGGGCCATGTGGAGGGCAGCACGGTAAATATAATACAAACACATACTGACAAGGAAGATAAAATGCCTTATCAGGGGTTTCGTGTATGTTCTGCAAGCTTTTTTTTTTGCATTTTGTCCTCTTTTTTTTGGTACTTTGACATTACCAGGGATTTATCAAGGAAAAAATGAATAATTTAAATTTTAAGAAATATTAATTGGTGCCTCAAATTAATTTTTCTCATTGTTGGCTGATTTAAAAATTAATTGTATTTTTAAACGTCATATATGTTGTCAAATGGTCAAGTGATGACATGATTACAAAGAAAATCAACATATCTTGGCATGAGGTACCCAATATTTTTTTTTCTAAAACACTTTTCTCTAAAACATTTGCTTGAAGTTATTTAAAAACTTGTCATATGACAAGTTGACAGTTAACAGTTTTTAGTTCATATTTTGGGACATCATCCACAGTGTTCCTTTGTTTTGACATCCGATTATTTAAAGGCTTTGCATCTTTTCCTGCCAAGTCTTGCATTTTATACCCATGTTTTTTTTGTCATGTTTTACTTTTACTTTAATTTTAACAATGCAAGAGTCAGAAGCAGGAGGAGAGGGTTGACTTTTGTTTTCTTTGAGCAGCACTGAGCCTTGAATCTTGTAGGAATGGTTCCTCTAAATGTTAATTCGAACAGAGACTACAACTTAATACCAAATATGCAAATTAATATTTGCTGTTTCAGACAGTGAGGGTTGTTTGCTGATACATAGTTTGTCGTTCTGGTCAATAACAGGGTTCAGTTTTTTGCCCAAATATCCGAACTTTATTTCCCAGTTTACTCTGTGTTGTAACAACACCACCATCCTGTGTGTCTGTGATTAGTCTGTCTCCTCTCTTACTATTTTAATGTCTAAAATTATTCCAGGCTTTCCTGAATGTGTCGGTGTTTTACCTTCCATTCTTTGGTTTTCTTCTCTTTTTCTGCCTGTTTTGCCTTTCTCTACATTCACTCCCTTTCATATTCCTCCTTTCACCCTGGTGTAACTGTCATCCTCTCCCCTCCTCATCTTCCTCTCTGTCACCCTCTCTGTGGCCTCACTGGGCCCAGGCCCTATGGCCTAGAGGAGGATGTTAGGCAGTATGAGCAGGACCTGGCTAAGAGGCTCTACCAGGCCCGAGTGAGGGCATCTCAGGGCACGCCTGAGGCCCCCCAGCCCCCCATCTCCTCTACCTCCTCCTCTGCAACCTCCCAGCTCAGGTCTGCTCCTCGGCCCCAGCCACCAGGGCCAGACGCACGGCATCATGGGGTTGTGCTGGGGTGCTTTGACATTGGGGTATTTTGCTAGAAGCTCGATTTTGGAAAGGACCAGGCAAGCGCTTGCAGCAACACTAGCCCTCTTTACACAGAGCTCACGCACTAATGCCACAGCAAAGACTCTTCTTTACACCGTCGTTTTTTTTTTTTTTTTAAACATGACATCAAACTTAAATCTGTAACCCGAAGGCATGACAGGCGAAACAGGCAACACAATAGGCCTAACATGGCAATAACCATCATGTTGATCTTGTCCTCTACTTTGAGGGCAAGAAGATCCCAGATATAGCTGTCTTCCCATTTTGAAAACTTTATTTGCTGTTCTTCTTGAGTTTACCTGCCGCAAGATGCTTTTTAAATCACCCAACAGTGGGTCGTACACTTAGCAGATCGTCAAAATGTCACACCCTTGTCCCAGTGAACCAGCAGATGCTGCGCCGGCCTCTGAGCTGGCACCAGAAATTCTTAACAAATACTTACCTTTCCACCTCCTTACCTTTTAGACAGAACTGCGAGGCAGAATAACGACACAGTTTTCCGAACACACTGTGTAAGAGGGGCTACTGTGACAGTGCTTTTACTGCCTTTCTAGTGCTGTCTTGCTTCTGCACGTCTTTGCTGTTCCTAGCTTCCTTTCGTTCCCCTTTTCTCTATTCTGTGTCTTGTCTCCCCCCTTCTCTGCAGCATTCTTTTCATTTGCGCCTTGCTGGTCTTTTGATTTTCATACTATTATTTGTACTAACACACAGTTTGCAAGCTGTTTGTGAGGTGAGGGTAAGCCTACTAGCAGTAGGTAGTCCTTTTCCTGGAATGCCTCTTATTGTGCAATGAAATTAAACTGGTTGTTTGTCACAGCAAACCAGGACAAGGAGCACCCAAAATTTAGTAGTGTTGGGCACTACACCCACCTATACTGGTGTGTGTCTCTGCCCGTTTTTGTCTCAGTAATTTTGTGAGTGTCTTTATTTTCGGCTTTCATTGATCTGATGGTGGTTTTTCCTCTTGTAGAATGAAGTCTCTAGAGCAGGATGCACTGAAAGCTCAGATGGTCATCGCCAAGTCTCGGGATGGGAAGAAACGTGGCACGCTGGACCAGCTAACAGAATCACCCTCACCTGCCCCCACACCCTCTCCCACACCTATGGAAGGTAGGAAACTGCTGTCATTAATGCCAATGAGATTTGTTCATAATAGAAACATCTTTTTAAGTCTTTACTTGTGTTAACTCACTAAGTTTAAGAGTAGAGGCTTTTACAAGTGGGCACTGAATTTACTGTTTCTAATAAGTACAATTATGAACTTCTCTGTTCAAATATCACATTTTGTGTTTTGTGTTTTCAGAGCTCAGTCCTCGAGGACTAACCTCTCCAGGCAGACTGGTAAGCTCTCAACCTTTGTCATTTTTCTTAATTCACATTTTGATTTTGGCTCCTTGACTTATTTTCCACTGGCCTTTGTCAGGATGGACAGTTCACTGTATCTTTTGTATGGACTTTAGCAGGTCAAAGCTCTGACTGTTTGAATAACACGATAACAATGATTTGCTGTTTTGATTTAGGGTGCTTTATTTGAGACGGACAACAAGTAAGATTGTTGGTTTACAAGCTGGAAAAGGGAAAACAGTAGATTTTGCTTCAGAACACACTTGCATTAGTCCACCAACTTGCTCACTGTCACTCTCGCCAATCAGCCACAGCTGGCTGCTTAAATCATCCATTAGCCTCTCTGCCTCCCACCTCTCCCTTTTCTGTTCATCCCTTTCTCTTATTCTTTTTCCTCTCCTCTCCTTAAAAGTTTGCCTTCTCCACCATTTTCTCCTCTTCCTCTTACTTTGTCCCACCCTCTTTTTCTTTGTCTCCCTTTGTTTTCCTCTCCACCCTCCCTCTCAACCTCTGCTCATTCCTGTTTGCTATCCTTCTAGTCCCTGTCGTCAAAGAAGTTTGACTACCGACAGTTTGCTGCCATTCCTTCTTCCAAACCCGTATACGACATCCAGGTATTGGCTGCATGCCGAGCTCCCGGGGCCCAGACCTCCTCCTTTCCCCCTGGCTTTCCCTGCTGCCTCTCCCCTCTAGTTTCTATGTTAATCAAGAGGCATCAGTGTGATTGAACTATAGGTTCTGGCTCAGTGTTTGATCAGCACTTCCTACTCTGCACTACAGTGGTGTGGCTCACTAACTCTCACTTATACTATTAAGGTAGACTTATTCTGCACAAATGATGCACCAAAATCAGCCCTAGGTCTCTGTTATGTTCTGCATCCACCTCCCTGGTTTTTCTCTTAACCACCCATAAATCTGACTATTTATAGTAGTAACCATTCACACCTATTGACCTTTAGCTAACTAATCAATCACAGACAATAACACTCACACTAACAAGAATTGGTTCCGGGGGGAAATGGCCACAAACTGTGCATCTCATCCACTCTCACAATCACGTCCATTGGCTGCCATGTTCCACGCATGGGTCACGTACCAGGCAGAGAAATAACACGACTTCCTTTCATGCTCTGGCTTTTGAAACACTGATTTGCTGAAGGGTTTCCTCGTGTAGCATCGTTGAGGTAAAAGTTTTGTGTAGGTTTGCATAGTTTCTTCTCTGTGTGGAAGAAGAGATGGGAGGGGAAGCAGGGGAATCCTGGAGTGGTGCTGGAGTGAGAGGAACTTGTCTGAAAGTGGTCTTTTATTTCTTTGGGTCAAGTATCTGTGGTGGTCTTTTGTCACTGTCAGTCTGCGCTCCTCTGAGTGTGGGATCCTTTGTGGTTTGGTTGTTGCACAGTGACCTTTGCTTGTTTGTATTCTCCTTTTGGTATGAACCAAAAGACGATATTACTGTAACTGTTTGTATTCACACTACATATAAACTCACAAAAGTCACATTTAAAGACTGTTGATGACTGTAAGGTTAAAATTGACATAAATAACACACTTAAGTAAAACAGGCAACCCAAGGGACCGCTGTGACCTGCAAGGTGATTGTCACATGACAGAAGAAACTGTCACTGTCATTACAAAAATTTTGAAGAGAAAATACACAAAACTTTGTAGCAAGCCAGGTTCCTTTTTAAAATATGACATCTCTAGTGAAAGTTACAAGTTAATATCATTTGATCTCTACTTTTCTATGACATCTTTAATCAAAGAATTTCTCTCCAAGGCTACTCAACCTCATGAAAAAAAATGTCTGACTGGTGAAAACACCAGACAATAGAAAATAAATGTTTTAGTGAAATTGTAGTGAAAGACAACTAATTTTTTACTTGGTCTGACTAAAACTTGTCATTTGTTGCAACTCTCAAAATTACATTGTCAAACCAACAGCCAGCATGTCCAATAAGTTAACTCTGAAATGGCTTGCACAGAATGTAGTTAGCAGGCTAGCAATTTAGCTTGCTAGCAGTAGTGGCAGGGTGGTGAAATGATCCTTGGCTTGCAGGTCACAGTGGCCAGAGTGTCCCTAAGAAGAATACAAATCACCTCAGCACTGATAACAAGTTTAAAAACGAAGATACTATTGGAATACTGTAGCACAGAGATAAAAACTCAACATGCCATTCATTTTTAATTGGTGAATATTGCTATCTCTTTGGAACTGCCTGCACTACACAACAACCCCGGAACTGATGACCTAACTTAACCTCCCCTTTCTTTTAACATGCTGAACTCTCCTGGGGGAATAGCTGAGCAGATGTACTCTGGCTGTAGGGCTCTGACAGTTTTGGCGCTTTTCGGGGTCTGCTGTGAGCGGCTGCCACATCAACTCACAGTTTCCCTAGCTGCCAGCTCCCCTGCTCACCTGGTGAAGGCTTCCCATAGAAAACAGGTTACTGAAGCACCTCTGCTGCTCAGTTATTTACTGTCTCCTCTTGTCTTCTAGTCCCCTGACACAGCTGATGACGTGCAGTTCACCGATGATGGCTCCAGCAACCCAGGTGAGTACTGGAGCTTTTCAGTATATTAAGCTTTAAAAGGAAAGGAGTCTGTGAACAGAGTTACCTCAATTTCTTTTATCCCCTTTGATTCAGGTGACTACCTGGGATAAGCAGCTCTTATTGGTAGGATCCCTTGTGCATGTGTTTTTGGGTCTGCTTGTGATTGTACGTCCAAGTAGTTATGAACATGTGAGGAGAGGGTTGGTGTGTGCAATTTAACTCTAACCTGCCAGGTGTGAATTTACTGTGGGTAAGATGGGAGTGTTGAGCTGGGGTTGCCTCGCCTGCTGCTGCTGCCAACCACACTTTAAGTGGCAACTGATGTTGAGACCAAATCAAAAAGAAATTTGCTCCATCTAAACTAATGATCTCACACTAATGACATTTTCATGCAACTTGTTTGTTGATAAGTCGTCTTTGGATTCAACTGGGCTCACTGCACTATTGGTGGACATTAATTTAGCTTTTTTTTTTTTTACAACCATTAGTCATTATTTAGCCTCTGGTTGCATATAAAACACTGTAACATGCTAACAGTTTATTATATAGAAGTATGGAACCTTATAATCAAAGCATTAGCATAGGGCTGGGCAGTATACCGGTTCATACCGAATACCTGTTTTTTTTGTTAATGATATGACTTTTTCAGATACCCCAATACCAGTGTGTGCGTAGCGTACATAACGTTGGGAACAGCAAGCGGCAAACGTAGCTCTGTGGGTCCCGCGGTGCTACGTTTGCCACTTGCAAAACATAGCGTGTACGTACGTTTGCCTCTAGGTTTTGCAAACGAAGCATGACTTTTCATGAACGACAAAAAAGAAAATACCGTCTTAACATGAAACTGATATAATTTTGAAAAATACCATGATATACATTTTTGGTCATACCGCCCAGCCCTACATTAGCACATGAATTGTGCACCCCCAGCGTTTCTTCTCTGGACTAGGGCAGATTAGATGCTATGATGGCATGCTGCCGCCCTTTACTGTCTCTTATTAGTGTTCCTTTATGACATTGCTTAAAATTTTTTAATATTGTCCCTAGGGAAATATTCAGTTTTTTTTAGTCCAGTTATCAAAATTGAGTTAAGTGTTGTGGACTCCAACACTAGGAGTGATGTGCTTATGCATTACCCAAAAATCTTGAACTACTTACTGAAGATGCTAACTATGATCCGGCCACTGAAGTGAATGTAGACAGAAATGTTTAACAGAGCCATGTCCACTTAGTGCTTTAAGGAACATTAACTTGTGGTAAGTCTGAAACAGATTTCGGTGAGCTGGTTTAATCACACAGTCCCAGTGTCCTCTGGTTTTCTGCTCAAAACTTGTGTCCTGCTTGTTTTCAGCTTCTGATCTAAATGTGGGGCTTATCTTGCAGGTTTAAGGGATACAACCGCTTTCTGATCACTCAAATGCTCCACAGCTGCTGTTGCGCAGTGATTGTCAAGTGAAAAAGAAGCTAATTCGCAGCAGCTGGACTGACGTGTTATTGTCACTCAATTTGTTTTGTCTCTGTTTCTGTTGTCTAGGACCTGCTGCTAGCCCTGAAGCTGAGGTACCCACCACGCTGCCCACCACCTCAGCCCTGGAGGAGATGGCTCTGTACAGCAACAAGCGCAAACTGAGGCAGGGCCGCCGCAGCCTAGAAACCGCCGTGCCCACGTAACACCGGAAGACATCCGAAGACAAAATACGAACACACACACACACTTAAACACACTGTGGAACACTGGTATCACATGGGTGAATCCACAGAAGGTGCAGAGTCACTAAACACTACATACAGTGTCAGTAGAGCGAGATTTACTGTCCTATATATAACCACTGCAGAGACTACGACAGTCACCACACATACACACTCATATCCTGCGTGCCAGTCTTGCCTAAACAGTCTGCGGATGATTTGGCAAGTTGCTCAAACAGTTTCTCAAGGGCATGAAGGAGTTAGTGTGTTTAGCTAGGATTGATACTTACAGACCTTAAAGCAGATCTATTTTATAAAGGTGAGCGAAGGTTTTTTGTTTTTTTTATTTTACGCACCAATGATTTTGTGTTTTTAAAAAAGAGAATACTGGAAGAAAAAAGAAATGGGTCATAGCTATACTAACAATATTTTTTAGGCTTTCAGTGAATAGAATGTAAAGTGTCAGGGGTTTCTTGAGACTTTGGAGGACAGGAGTGTATATATTAATTGAGGAGGGAACATCCTGCTACCTTCACAGTCACAAATTGTAAAGAGCTCTTTAAAACAGGATGTTTTCATCACAGTACATGTATCCTTTTTTTGCACTGCCACTGATTAGCTTTTAAAGAACTTATATCTTAATTAACTTATTGTTTTATCATTTTACTCAAATTGAAGGCCTTCTATATTTAACACTGTTTTAACCTGTTCAGTTTTTTTCAGGCATAAGGAGCATGACTGATGCTTATCATAATTTATCAATGGCATTTTAATAGTGACTCACTAAATAAAACCTTTCAATTAATAAACTACATATCACTTAATATCACTGAATTGACTTTATATACACTTGTGAATCCCCAAGTGTTTTGTTTTGATTTTATTTGTTTTGGGGGTTTTTTTTTGAGGAAAGCAAATCTCCAATTAGATGATTACAGCTGTTGTACATCAGTGTCTTAACACTGTTATGGCTCATTTTGAAATGTTGGTAACTTTGATCTCAGCAGGCTCCCCAAAAAAAAAGCATCTATCAAGATTTATTGATTGTGTTACATTCCCCTTGTAGATAATGACTACACTGGAGGCAGCAGCACTGAGCTTGCAGTTTTCACAGAAGAGGAGCTCAGAATATCAATATATACATATATGTTTGGCAACATACATTTTAAGCTTAATGTACTAATTAACGGTACTTACCCTTGTTCTGGGTATTTGTTTTTATTTGATCAAATGTGAATCATTCATTTCTATCCTTTGAATTATCTGGAGGTATTCCAGAGTGATGTGAAGGTAGCAGGTGTTTTATTTTTCTGTCTATGGTTAATTTAAATCTGATGCCACTGAAAAATCATTTATTATTGTGTGAATAATGTACAAATACTGAAAGGAAAGCAAACTTTGGGTTTGAAACTGAGCCAGTCTTGACCTAGACTAAGCGGGTGTCTAGACTGCTGACGTGTCTGGGTTTGGACGGGCTTGGTGCTGGGATGCTCTCTGCATGTATATTAGTTTGTTAATGGGAGAGCTGAGGGAGGCCGGACTGATTAGAAATCCCTCTCAAGACATCAGTCTCATTTAGACATCCAGTTCACTGCTTGACATACTGTCATTTTATGTACCTGATGGGTAATTCTACAGAATCACAGCATAGTAGCATTTGTGTTAATTTAATGTAGGGTCTTCTATAGCTTTCCATGTCGCTCTCACTGACTCAGTCAGTTAGTCTGGTAACATTGCAAAGGCTGAGGTTTTTTTTGTTCTTTTGTTTGTTTTTTTTTAATTAAACTTACAATAGGTAAATTTTTTTCAATTGCTGTCATCATTTTTTAAACTTACTAGGTAAATCTTTTTTTTCCAGATGGGTTTCACTACATTATTAATGCAGTGTTTCAAGTTTTTGTGTTTATTCTTTTGTCTTGAGTTCTCTTTTGGGGGCTTTTACTTAGGTTGGAGGGAAAGGGTCAGAAGTCCTAGGGTCAAGGGTTAGAGCTCATACAAGACTGTAACTAGTGAATTTGTACAACCAAAGAAGTCTATTTTGTGGTTCAGGAAATAATAAATTTTACTTTTCATTTAAGAAGCTGATAAGTTGTGTTGTCTTTTTTGTGTTTTTAATGGACAAACTACAATGCACAGATTACACAAAAAGTTACATCATATTAAAGCACATGTAGCCGTTGTTAACAAACCTTAGTAGCAGATAAAACTAGAAAAAGTCATCTCTATCCAGATGAGTGCACTTATTTTCTTCTCCAGTAAAATATGAATTAGTGCGTTCTTCCAATATTTTTCTGATAGTTCTACTCACCAAACCACTGAAAACAGACAAGCCCTCCATCCTTCTGCCCAGCTCCTCCATTACCACCATACTGGATGGCGCCTGGGTAAACAGATGAACAGTTCAGATCACAGTACTTGAAAAACACACGAGAGAATTAGAACAACATTTAAGAAATTTGAGAATTGTTATATGAGTCTCTCAAACTTGTGTTTACTAAACACCTTAATTCAGGGACCTAACCAAATTTTTTTCATAAAACCTGCTGACTTTTGCCCTCTTGCACATGCATCTGCTCTCTTTAACTACATTCATTTTTAGTCACTGAAAGCAGAAAACAAGCACAAAAATTCACCAACTAACAAAATTCTTTTTTAACATGAAAACAAAATGTACTGCTTGTACATCAATGCAAACAAAATAACATCAGCATCATATACTAAACCAACTCAATTAAAAATATCTGGGGTTTTAAGCTCTCAGATACTGTTCGTTAGACATGCAGTAACAAACATTACAGCTAGTTACACAAATCTCACACAAGGTTCCACCCACTGACAAGGACACTATAAAAGCAGGTGTATGTACAGATGTGAGGCTAATCATTGTCAAGATGAGAGGGCTCATACTGCTCGTTTTTGTGGGAATACTGGTCACAGCAGATAATGCGGTAAGATTTAGTATTTTCACCATTTCAGAATTTGCTGTAGGGGATAAAGTTAAACTACTTAAAGAAATAATAAAATTTTATTTATTCCATAATTACTTTCAATCAGCTATTCTTATATCAATCCGCTCAATACAGTTTTTTATTACTTTTGACACTTTGCAAGCGTTAGACTTGAAATTTAATTTTGTTACAATTTGATCCAAGTGCTAGAAAAACCTTTTTCTATTCTAAAATGAATGAATAAGCCAGTTAAATTGTCCACAATAGGTACCATGCTAAACCTTAATTTATTTTATTTTGTCCAGACCTTAAAAGGCTTTCACTTAAGAACATAGGTTAGCTAAAAAGTTGAAATCTGACATTAAATACAGGCTTGAAGTCAAATTTCAGTGTCAAAGTTGGACTTTGACATTAAGCTGCAAGCCCATGCGAGGTACAAAACGTGTGCAAATAACAACACTAACAAGTACAGATAAAGACACTACAAAGCAGGTGCATGAGCAAAAAGATTTAATCTACAAGATAAGAGGACTCACACTGCTGTTTGACCAGATTTAAGAACGGATGAGGTAGAATTTGAGGTGGACTGAAAAGGAAATAACTTAAATTGATTTGAAATACTATCTGTTTGCATCTGCTACTAAAAATAACCATTAGAGCCCAACAAACTTATAAAAAAATTCCTAAAAATGGCTTTTTTTGGCTGCTTTATTTTAAAATCTATAACATTTTTGTTATATTTGGCAAAGTCTTAATAGTTTCCAAGCAAACACAGTTGTTTATCTGTCCTTGAACTGAGCAACGTGGTTAAACAAAAACCCCTGATTCAAAATGTCAGAATAGATTTTATTATTTCTGTTTCTGTTTTGTTTTTCACAGGGTCATAACTTAATTGATATCAGGTCTGAAATGATTAATTTTAACTTTCAGTGGCCTTCTGGGAGCAGACGACCACTGGAAGGTGAGGGCAATTCAACAGCAACAACCAACGCAACAGTCAACTCAACAACAGTGGGTAAACTTTGTGGCTGAAAGTTAAGATATTCTCAACCATTTAAACAATTTAAAATAAATGTAATTATCTCCTTTTACAAATTTAAAACCTTCAACTTACATTGTTCTGGTTCGATGAAACAAGTTGATTCATTGTTAATTTGTTGTGTATATTGACTGAAGTTATACAGCTGTGTATTTCTTTCCTCTTTTTCCCAAAGGGAGGTTACATTATTGAGAGGGAAAGTACAGATTACTGAGTATAGGGCATTTGAGGATGGTTAATCCTGCTTTTAGAAGTGCAAAACATCACCTGCAGAAACAGTCTTCAGATAAAATATTTCATATTTAAATAAGAGACAGTGAAAGAACCAGAAGGTCAATTACAAATAGAGTGTGTACTGCTGCTGATTGATTAATTTTAATAATATTTGGCAGCTTTGTTGGAAGTCCAAAGTTCCCAAACTTGCAACAACCAAACAATCACGGTTGTGCAACTAGCTTTTATTTTTACTAATTTGTTAAACTAACTGATCACTTGTATATCTAAGGTAAGGTAAGTACTTTTATATCTGATCATTTGTATATGTATTCAAATTACCATTAAGTGTTGCTGATTTAAGGTTTAAGGTTAAGCTCACGCTTTTATATATGGATAGCTTTAGAATTTAACATTCTGTATTCTATATATAATGTTTTTCCTTTCCAGCTGCTAAATTTAAGCACAAAACCATCTGCTAGTATACTGGAAATAGTAAACACACGACAGTAGTTAGACTTTGTCTGAGTAAACAAATTGACATTTGTAAACAAATACGCCAAAATGGACTTTGATACTAGTTTAGAACTAAAGTACAACTTTTCTCTCTCGAATAGAAATTTTTTTCAAATTTCCTGCAAAAGAAAATAACCCAAACTTTTTTTTTAAAACATTTTTATTGTTCTCTATGTTTAATGTGTTATTCTGTGATATCTAATATCTGCTTTGTAATAACTTGAATTTCTACAATTTGATTTGTTTTACCTTAAACTTAAAAGGTGGTCTATATTCATTTTAAGATGTATTTTGTATACTTTATATTTAATATTGTAACAGATACATATTAAATACAGGTGGCAGAACTAAAAGAATAACTTATCAGGATTTTTTTTTCTAGGAGGATGGAGCATTATCATACTGCTGCTATTTCTTTTAAGAGGGTTTACTGAATGATTATTTTGCTGCTTCATTTTTAACCCTATACAAATGACTGAAACTGAGTAAACAAAAGGCAAAATGATATTGTGAAAACACCCAAATGTTATCTCTTCAGTTTAGAGTTGTGGGCCTATATTAAATGTTCAAATTTTATATACTTCAATTTCAGTCGCCTGAAGAAAACACAGTGCCAGTTCCAGTTCCAGTCCCAGTTCCAACAAAGAAGCCAACAAAGAAGATGGTTGGTTTAACAAAAAAAATTAAATACATGACGAAGTT
>JAUZTA010000016.1:5585734-5598114 GCA_034780835.1 Ctenochaetus striatus | reverse complement strand
ATGTGTAATCATATGATGTAAACACTTATTTAATGTCATAAAACCCCTGAAATTCCCCAGAATGGAGTCCTAACTGGTAGCTACGACCTTTCCATTATCAAGTTCTTTATCAGCTTGTCAATATGTATAGTTGGTGTGCGATTTAAATACTGTACTCGTAAATTAAACTTAATTAATCATTCAAAAAGGACTTTGCAAGCCGGAGTTTGTATTAATAATTACAATGTACTGTACGTGTGCTACGATAATACTGCCGTTTACTAGATGTAACTAGTAAGTGCTCTTAATAGATTCCCTCCAGGGTAATTCTCTTTGTGCAGCACAGTGTCATGCTCAAGTGCACTTCAGCAGGCCCGAGGCTCGCTGACAGGATCCTCTTGTTGTTTCCGCACTCATTAAAAACCATTCTGCTGACTGATAGTGAAACATCAAGTAAATGTCCCTCCTCCTCCTCCTCGTCTGTGTGCAGTGCTCGTACACTGAGCGAGTCGAGTCGCCGGTACCTCGCTCTCCAGAGTGTGTATCTCTCTGGGCAGCTCCACGGCGTGCCTGCTGAAGTAGTCCATGGTGATGGCGTTGTTCCAGTAGCTGAGGTTGTTCTCCTGACTTGACGACTTCTTCTTCCTCCTCATACAGCACACAGTCAAAAGCACAGCTAGAGCGGGCGGAGAGACAGAGGACGGGAAATGAGGGTTAGTGCAGAGGCTGGAGGAGCTGCTGCTGCTGCCTCAAAAAAGCCTCTGAATGCGCCCACACCAGCTGCTCAGGTGGAGGCTGTCATGTTTCACGACAACGAGCCACTAATAGAGGAAATTATGGCTGAAGAGGGGAAAAAAAACAACTCTTAAATACTGTTAGAAATGGTTATTAGTGCTGAGGCTCAGTAATTTCAAGCTATCTCTTCCAGTAAGATTTTTTTCAAATATTATGCAAGGAAATTATTCTCAAAGGGAAATAAACCCTTATTTCTCCAACAGGCTAAAATGCAGGAGATCGTGTTTGGCCTGCGGCAAAACTCTACAGATGGATGGAAAATCTCTACACCTCTCTCTGCTGTTTTTAAAAAAATCTGCTGCACTCTATTCAATTCAATGCAATACAGTCAAACCCTGAAGAGTATCTGAGGGCTGTCAAAAGTCATTTTAAAAATGGGGGAGATCACACACTGAAGCAAGTTTAAACCAGTGAAGTTGTGGAAAAGTGAGAGTAAAAACTCAGTAAGTTACAACAGTTTTATTACAAAATAGCTCAGCTGTAACCTGGAGCGAAAAACTTTCCTCTTTTTCAAAGATTAGGATGAGAGGACGAATTGATCGCTGCCATCAAGTGAGTGAACAGTCAGTTAGCTTAGCTTAAAAACTAGCATCAAAAACTGGAAGCGTTCTTTAAATTACATTCATTCTGCTCGGACGTTACTTACAACATGAAGACACAGGCACACTGATGGCCAGCACGATCCACACAAAGTCCATCCTGCTCAAGCAGATGCTCGTGCGGGACGGCGGCGGGTCGACCGTGGGGCCTGAACTGTTGCCCGCCGCCCAGGGGTCCTGGGTCGTGGCGGGAACCTGCCTGTTCAGGGAGCTTTCGCTGCCGGTGGAAAGGGGCTCTGAGCTGTTCCCCTGAGGAGACGCCTCCTCCGCTGAGCTGCTGTTGGAGAACAGCCCTCCGTGGGCGGTTACGTTCCTCGACCTGTGTCCCAGGGGGGTATTGTCTGTGCCGTTAGCTTGGAAAACCTGACCTTTACCCCCCTCAGTGGTGGTCTCATTTGGTGTGGTGTGGTTATCTGGGATGAATGTTGTATTCTGTGTCTTGAGACTGGGCTCAGTGGGCAGAGCCGGACTGGTTGCGGTGGAAGTTGGGTTCTCCGGTGGGCTCTCGACTGGAGTGACGGGCCCAACGTTCTGCTCCGTCACCAGACCTTCAGTGGGGTTCTCACTCACTGGGTGCACCTCCCTCAGGGTGATGGCGTGGTGTGCGGCGCTCCCAGCATGCTCCCTGAGTTTCAGGCCGAATTTTGGATCAGCTTCCATCGATGAAGAGGAGAGGGAGGCCATGGAGGAGCGCTCAGGATCTTGAATGTCCTGCCGGCTGGGGTCGGTGGGTTCCTCCACACTCAGCTTCTGAGGCTGTGCATGGTGTGCAGTGGGTGTATCTCCTCTGTCTGATCCAGAGGTGGACAGATGAAGCAGGGAGTTTGGAGCCCCTCTGGCAGTCGATTCCACATCTGTATTTGTGATCGCTGTGCTGGGAGACTCAGGGCTGCTGCTGCTGCTGCTGCTGCTGCTGCTGCTGGCCTGGTTCGGACCGACAGGAACCGGGTTACGGACTTGAGGTACCCTGACCAATTTGTGCATGGGGCCAGAGCTCGACTCAAGGGGCTGATTCACATGACCTTCAGTGCTCACAGTGTTTGGGGTGACAGTGTTTGGGTCATGAATGGGAGAGTCGACATGAGCCAGGCTGGAAGTCTGGGTTGTGTGAAGCGAGGTTAAAGGGTGGAAGGCGGCAGTGGGGAGGATGACGTTCGAGGGTTGAGTCCCTCCTTTGGATGACCATTCTCCGCTGGTGGACCCTTCCTGATGCCAGTCCAGGGGCGGAGGTTTGGGAGCAGACATGGAGACAGGATCCTGGGATGTCTGGCTGAGGTACAGCTCCTGTGCTGATGACACCAGTCCTACTGACAGTGCTAGAAATGCTAGAACACCTGAGGAGAAAAAGAGAGCGAGAAAAAGCTGATAATTAGCACATAGCAACACAGAAAATCCTTTTATCTTCATGATTTATTTGTATTTTCAACATGTCAGTAGGACTAAACATCATTTCCCTCAATCAACCTGCTATGCAAAGCTAGATCAGAGCGCGACCCGGCGGCTGAAAACCGACTACTGAGGTGTTCAGGAAAGACGTGTAGCCTTGTCTCGCATTCATTACGTTCCTCAGGCTTTAATCTACTGAACCGCTGTGTTTGTCACTCAGCAAGTTTAACTAGTGCGAGAGCTTTATTAACTGCATTATTCACCAGACAAGTTGCACCGCGCAGTCGGACTGGGAGGATGTCTCGCTCTAAAGAAGCAAAACTGCTTTGTTACACTGCAGAAATACTTAAAGAGCTTCCTCCTCGCTGAGGTAATGAAATAACAAGGTAATGTGGTTTGATTCAGTCTAAACATTTTGTCTTCTTTTCAGCGAGTCAAGATAAGATTATATACATACGGATCAATTTTTCCAACAGAGATCTAATAGCTTGACATTCTTTAGCGCTTTAAAATCAGATGTCTTTGTCATTGTAATTATATTTTTTGAAACGCTTCGGTAAAAATTGCATTTTCTACCAATGATCTTGTCACTGCTGCACAGAATGACTTGAAAAGATGTTCTAACACTGACAGTCACGGCGTCAAAAAAGGCCTCACTTAACATGCTCAAACCATCTCAGAGAGCCTGACAGATTCACTTTCTCCAGCTCAATCCCATAAGGAGGCCGAGTAGTGACAAGTCATTAGCAGGTGCCTGTGGGGAATATCGGTCCTATTATGTTATCCAGACAGCAAGAGAGTCATAGAGGGAGGAACGTGCGAAGGCTTATTAATTTCCCCTTTGCCTCCTCCCCTCCATCTCTTATTGACACTGTTAAACACAGCTGATGTGACACATGAGCCGAGCTCCCACCGGGCAGGTTCCTATGTATTCATCTGAGAGGGAAACATGCATTAACACGAAGCTAACACAACAGAAATTCATGTCCGATTGAGGTTATGTTGCGAGTTTTAAGGCTGTTTTAAATGGTTTGTATTTTATTTTTAATTCACACTCTGTAAAATTAGACCAAACTGATTAAAATGCCTATTAAAGAATAACCAAGGTGAACTGAAAGCTGTTCTTTAACCATTTTGGATTGCATGCATTGTCCTGGTATTTGTTTTTGAAGTGTGAAACTCTCAGTTTTGCTCTCCAAAAGGCAGAATCACTTTCACTTTTGCTGGAATTGAGTAATGAGAATTTAAACACAACAAAACAGAGATTTTTCTATTTCCAAATTATATTTTTTTTGCAAACAGATGTCTGCAGATGACCATAAATTGGAATTATTAGCGTAAAACACAGTGGTGCCACAGCATGGAGCCATTTTCAGGCCAAAACCAATAAAAATGAAATACCCGTATGATAATAAATATTTCATTTCATGCATCATGATGGTAATATCGATATTTATACTCAGCTAGTTAATATCTAGGCTATTTATGTTTAAATTTAGCTATTAATATCACATTAAGGGAATCTATTCTAAGCCATTAATTACGTTACTAGATTTTCAACAAAACCAAAATAGACCAAAACCAGCAGCACGTTGGGTTTTCTCTCAACACTTCCTGACTCATTACACCTATCATTGTTGTTCAGTGCCGGTCCCATTCATTTCTGCAGAAGATGTAATTACAAAAAGCTCAGTAATGTCGTAAAACAGCTGGGAACCGGAGCTTCCGGCAAACTTTTTTTCAAACAAATTCATCAGGAACCACATCCAGCTGTGGAGGCATATTTAGTTTGCCACTGAGTGTTTATGGCTGTAGGATGGTGTGTGTAGGAGTGCCTAAAAATAACTAAAGTGTGTGTGATCATGGTTATAAAGGAACATGTCAACCGGTACGACAGCATGGCTCCCCGATGTGTTTTTAATGTTTTTTGGACAACATGGAGATCTGAGGAGCAGAAATATAAGCTCCAGCTTTGGATACACAGACAGTTGAGTCAATTTATTGTCGTTTTTGCTGAGATTTGTTGACAATAATGGAAATAAAGAGCACTGACAGCTTTATTGTTTAATAACAGGGATCCAAAGTCATTTTCTAAAGACTCAGATCAGAGAAAATACAAATTTCAAGGCCATTTGTGAGAATACAGGAATTATATAACCTCAGAATGTTGTTTAAAATCTACTGAATTTTTTTGTGATAGTGCCCAAACCTACCTTATAAACACACAATATGGACACTGATTATCTAAAACATGCAGAGTCTAAAGTCACCATGAGTCAAAGATGTTTTTTCCCCTGTTTAGCTACGATGCTCCCTCTGTAACTATGGAAACCCATTTCAAAGAGGGGCAGAGATGATGGAGATGGAGATATGAGAAGAGGTAAGAAAAGATGGCTGTTAAACATACACAAAGAAAAGGGTAGAAAGGGACAAAATATTTGAGAAAATTATGATTTTTTAAAAACAGGCTAACCCAAAACAGTAAATATCACTAATTTGAAATTTCTTAGAAAGCTTCTCCATCTTCCTTCCTCTCTGTTAACTCTGGGATTTTAAAACACGCCACGGTCGAACCCCAAAGCAGTGACTATTTAAACTCAGCTTCTGAATCATTAATCATATTCCTCCGTACTCAATCACACAGACTACCAGGATAGAGAGTCCAGGCCTTGTCTTCCATTAACCAAGCCTGTCACGTCTCTAATCCACGAAGCCCACTCCAGACCCGTATCTGAGGAGATAACACACATGGCCATCTTTGATTTATGACCGCCCGTCTTCCCTAAGATGATCCTTTAGGCAGGGAAATGAAAGAGGGACTAACCAGCCGATCAAAGCTTCAGTATTTGGGCCATTGTTGATAACTGGTTGTGTGAATTGTGGCCATGTTGGGGGAAAAAAAAACCCTTTGAGATGACGTTAAAATTCAGAAAAAATATGAAAAGAGGCAATAAGACAAAAGACTGACCTGACTGCAGACTGAAATCATAAAAATATATCAAAATACCAAGTTTTAAGATAGAAAAAGTCACAAGCTGCATGAAAGGAGGAGTATTTATTATGTTTTTCAGTGCAAAAAAACAATAATTGGGGTCAATTAAAGATAGGGATCTAGATGGGGTGGTTTTGCTTTCAATCAGTGCCCAAACCTGGCAATCACAACCTGGCAACCCGACACTATACTTCTACTGAATAAAACATAACACCCCGACTAGAAACAACCTCAGATCAGAAATGAGCAAACTTAACAACACACACGCATAAACAGGGACACATTCTTCTGATTTTTTCACAAACGTGTGGTTTCACTCTGATCTGTAACCAACATGGGGATTAATGTTCATCTGAAACTTTGCAGTTTAGTCAAATAATATTTTGTTGAAGATCACATCTGGGATGGTAAAGGGATGAATCTGCCTTTGAGGGAGGTCTGTATGTTTCATTAAATACACAGTGAAGAAAACTGGTCTTTAGATTGTACTTTAGACGCCTCGTTGAGATCTGAGGTTTAACAGTTAAGACTCTGTGAGTGAGACTCCTTGTTTGATTTTACCAGAAATCTCATTATTTCAGGTCTAAGAGCTTTTCAGCAGATCAACATGAGGAGATTTTTTTTTTTTAACCGGCATGAATCACAAGAACTAATGGGTGGAAACTGTTTAATACCTCAAGAACGAAACCTTCTTATTAGCTCAGAGCGCTAAACAGCCTTTGCACAAGTGTGTTCAGGAGGAAACAACCTTTCTAAATTTAGAGAGCTCACACTCTTACTGCTCTTTAATGGATTAAAGGCTGTGAGGCTCTGTGATCAATGCTTCTGTTATCACTTTGACCTGTTTTAGAGTTTCTGTGTCAGCAGATTCAGGACAAACTGATTGCTTTGGATGAAAAAATGCAACAACATTAACAGCAACAACAATAGTAATAATAAATTTGTTAAGCTTATAATTTTGTCTGTGGCACTTTGAGAGAAAAGTCTTCATGAACAGTTTTAAATATAAAAGCAATAAACTCAACAAAGAGATAAATTCTAATATCATAACAAGCCAATAGCAAAAGTCAGCATGACATTGAGCAAACATGGAGAAATCAATCTGTTTTGACCTGCCGTATATGTGCTATGTTTTGTTTTATATTAAAAAATTTCTCTGTGTGTTTGTGTGTGTGTGTGTGTTTGAGGATTACATGTGTATCTGTGTGTTTTACACATGCACCGTGTTGCACAGAGGCAAATGGGTGTAATTTGTCACGGCGGTTTGGCGCCTGGTTGATGAAGTGAGAGCGTAAGCAAGGTGAACGCAGACAGAGAGCCCTGCCTCCGCAAAGATATGCAGCGGAGGAGCGAGCATGGTGAGTGAATTAACTAGAGAAATGATTGAAAAGACTCCAGAAGTGAATTGAGCTTTATGAACATCCATTATTGAGTTGAACTGCTGTGGAGAACATGAGGAAATTGGAAGGAAAAGGTGAGTAACAGCGAGGTTGGACAAGGCCAGAGAGGAAGGATGTTGGTGTTGCATCAGTGATGAGACATGAAAAAAAGTAAAAAGGTTGGATTTGAGCCGTTGGATCAAGGACCAAAAATGACATTTTAAGGAAAAAAACGGGTGTGAAACATGAAGAATTTTGGAGGAACTTTAAAAAACACTTATCTTGCTCAGCTGCACTCGTCTTCTCGGCATGATTTTCATTCTTGTGCCTGTTGGCTGTTTTTGGCCAGACATGATATTTTCTCAGAAGAACAAAATTACTAGAAAAAGATTCAGTCCATTTTCAGTAGCGATGATGCAAAAAAACCCAAAAAAACAAACAGGGATTCTCTAAAAACAAAAAACAGAAAAATTGGTGCAGTGCTAAATTTAATTTCAGACATCAAACTTGAGGTCTTGTCCTCCTTTGACCTGCTTCGTGGGGCAGGAGGGCGACACAAAGCTCAGACTGTTATCACTGACACCAACCTGTTGCCCTCACTATCTATATCACCCAGCTGATCCTCACAGAATAGCAATTTTAATACGATGGAGACAAACAACCCACTCATAAAATTACTGTGAGATTATGCCCCATTTAGTTGACTAATGGCATCAACCTGTTTTCCATTAACTCGGCTCTGGATGTATGGACGAAGAGGCAATTTATGCAGGAAACCTGCTGAATTGGAGCTCTTTTGAATGCATGTGGAGCCGGTGACATTCGTTCAAGTCCTCCATTGATGCCATCAGGGACATCAATAAATCATGTTGCAAAGCAGGTTCCTGCGCACTGATCCAGTGCAGGCTTTGTCCCACCAATCATTCATTATTAGACTCAATGTCAAGGGACAGGGGCCAGAGCGGCTGCCACTGAATCTAAAGTTACAACGGTGACATAAAAAAAAAAAGAAATGTCATAACATTACACTGTTTTTCATGGATCCACTCATAAGCTAAAGCTCAAATCCAGAAGAACAACATCGTTCGGGCACATGTGTCATGCATCCTGCAGCCTAATCAATCACACTGAAGCACTCAGTGTGCAGTATGCTAGCTGTCAGCTACATGCTAGAGGGGGAGGACCTGCAGTGGAGGGTGGGATACTTGTCTTTTTTCCAGGGGTCACCTCGGTCTCCGTGCAGCTGAGAACGATGTGGTTTAAACGTACAGTGACAATCTGCCTATGAAGCAAGCGTTTCAGCCGGGCTGGTTGTGTCCCATCGTCGGTGGGCAGCTGGCAGCGGCACTTCAGAGGCTCTACAGGAAGCCAAAAATAGGAGCTGCAAAATCATCCATCAATACAGCTCGTGAGGAGTTCGTCAGGCTGAGCTTCCCAACTGTTACACTCCTTCATTTATTCCCCTTCATGCAGGCCGAGCAGGGAGATGACTGAGCAGTATTTATGGGGAGCAAAATGCAAACGTCCAGTGAGAATCTGGACAAGGTCAAACATTTAAATATAAGAAACTGCAGCACAAAAAAAATCCTGCATTAAAGACCTGACAATACAGCATATTTTTTTTGTATTTTATTCTTTAATCAACTGTTAATTTATAGTTTCAGCGCATTTTATTTCCCACCATGAATTTCTTAATGTTTCAAAGAAATCTCTCCATAAAGGTTTGGCAGAGAAATACTTAATTCTGTGTAAAATATTTCTTTGCTGCTTTAAAAGTGGGCATTTAACTGTTGAATGTTATCTCCCCGTTGGCGGCTACTTGTTTTAAATTCCCAGAAAAATGCTCAGGATGTAATCTCAGTGACCACAATGATGACTATTTTTTTGTTGGTTTTGAGTCTGATCTATGAGGAAAGACCGAGGGTGTTCGATTAATAAAAATAGAAAAACAGTATGATGTAAATGTACAAAAACTGCATGTTATCTAATGAGATTAACATGTAACTACTAGTTTGGACGCCCCAGGGCATCCGACCATAACGGATAATTAAAACTGTCCTGCTCACCGCCCAACCAAACCTCCATGGATCACATTTAGCCTCGTTTATGCTAATCACAACCACTCCACAGCAGCGGACAAACCTCCATGGGATTCCCCCAAATCCCTCAGGGCAAATGGAGAAGGCTTTATCTACAGCGCTCATCAGAATACCAATGAGCCTTTATCACATCATACCAGCACACATGCACACACACACACACACATATATATATACACCTACCACGGCTCTGCTCTCTAATGCAAAATGAATACATATTTCACTTTTGAGGACAGAGGCTGACAGAGCAAAATCAAAGCAATCCTAAGCCTTAAATGGGGAGTTTTGTCGAAAGGTAGTCGGAGCCTTTAATTTTCGGCTCTGACGTGCTGTCAGAGGGAGTCGCAGAAACTGATCAGATCCATCAGCTTCAGGCGGACAAAACCTTTTATCAGCCGGACGACGGGAGAGCTGTCTGACTAACTGCTGGTAAGATTGGATTATCACGGCTGGACAGAGCGCTATCGGTCCAGACTCACTTCAGCAAAACCCACTGCACTTCTGCTACTATCACCACAACCGACAGCACTACAGACACGACTGCTACATGTGCTGTTATCACCACCTACACAGTCCCTCCAGGAATTCGCGATGCTGCGATCGCAACAATTCACGCGAATTCAACCAATCACCATGAATTCTGCGCAACCTTGCAATTTTGTCCAATCACAGTTTTAGCCAGCCTCCCGTGAGTTCCACCAATCATCGCAGTCCCCAGCGCAAACGTAATGCACGTACGTCACCCAGTTCACTTCCTTGTTTATGGTTTGAAGATGCAGACATGTGTGATAGTAATGTCTCTCACTTACCAACAAAAATTACTGCTAAAGACCGTGCAAAACAATTCCCTGATGTTCTTCACGAAAGCGGAGGTAAACTGTTTTGCAAAAAAAAAGCAACTTTTTAGCAGTTTTCACTGTCTCCTGCAATTTCATCGCAACAAATACGCTTAAAAAATCGCAACTTACATCGCAATTTTTTAGAAAAGCTGCCGCAAATTCAGGCATTTTAGGCTGCAACAATCTTGAAAAATGCCTGCGAAATCCTGGAGGGACTGTTCAAGTAACACAATTTATTGTAATTGTTAAAGCACTATGACTATATTGTTATTACACAAGTTATAGCAACACTCCTGTTGCTATATCATTAAAATTACTGCAACTACAACTGCATCTATTTGTACTTCTACTCCAAGTTACACCACTGTAACTGCTGCTGTGAGCTATTAGCATGTTATACACATGAATTTATCTCAGTCGCTCATTAAAGATCTACTGAAGATCTATTGATCGATTATTTCCCTGTTTTAGGAGCCTGAATTTGTGCAGCAGACAAAGTTACATAAGCAGTGACTATTTTGAATTTAAGAGTCTTTCGCTGTACTGTACATACAGCGAAAGACTCTTAAAAGACTCATACTTCTGGGACTCTTAAAATTCAAAGCTATTAATACTGCCAGGCACCTTCCAATAATCTCTAATAGTACTTCATAGAATACTAGTTAATTATATTTGGTGTAATTATTATGAAACCAAAGTTATCAAAAACATAGTGGAGTAAATGGAAACTGTTTTTTTGGAAATGTAGCGGAGGAACAACACAATCCTCCCTCTCTTCCTGTTTTCCTGTGGATTAATTGTTACCAAAACAAAATTCTCACAACATCTTTGTGTTTGGCATCTGACAGCAAACATTTGTGTTATTTGGACAACTGTTGTTTTGGAAAAATGCTGAAATATAAGACGTCGAGGTGTAAAGCCATAAACGTGATGAGTCTGGTGGCAACACGTTCTCCGGAAAAGCTTTTCCTTCCTGTTCACTGGATGTTGTTGGAGCTCACTCGTCTCTCATGAATGTCGCCCTTTTCAATCAAACATGCAGAGTTTCTTTCTAATTTGACAGCGGCTTCATGGGAAGTCTCCTCATGCGGAGTCGTACACTTGTCCTGGTCGTATAAATAGGGTGTCAACTTTACAGTAGCACAAACAGACAAATTCCTCCGCTCTGCTCCTGGGTGTGTTCGTCTGCCAATCTGTGGAGAACGTCTGTCCCACGAGGGGAAACAGACAGATAGGGCACGTCCTGTGGACCGCCGAAACCGTCCTGGTGGAGGAGGACCACTTCATGGGCGGAGTGGTGGCGAGGCGGAGGAGGAGGAGGGGAGGTGCGCTACAGATGTGAGCCCCGAGATAAGAGGGAAAGCTTTCGCAACAGGATAATGGCTTCCTGTTTGAGTGCGCCACAAATTGTTTGTCAGGTTACGGCAGCTTTGAACAGAGACGTGTTTATCTGAGGATCAGGAGGTGGGAGAATGCAAAAAAAAAAAAAAAAGGGAACAACAAAGAGCCCTTGTGCTGTTTACCGGGATAAAGATTAGCTGCTGTGACTGTGACAGCGGCAAAGGATGTGACAGGAAGGAGAAACGCTAAACAGGAAGTCGTCTGGAATCTGGGGAGCACACTGAATTCAGCTGAACTTCTCCGTTACATTCAGATACTGAAAATGTTTCCAACTTGCAGAGAATTTCAACGTGTTCACTGTTGTTGGCGGCTTTCGAATGATCACAAACTGTTGCAACAACACGCTTGAATCATACAAGACAGGACAAAGTAAAACTGAGAAGATTACTCAAGTCTTATGTAATCATTTATAGTTTACACCGACTGATCTCCCAAGTTACCTTTTATTTTTCTTACTGAGCAGGCTAGAAAACACATTTTTGCAAGCAACTGCCTTACTGTCAGGCTTTGCTTTTAAGGCTGAGCTGCAAGACAAGTCCTAAATTGCTGCCCACAAGTAGGTTCTCTCAACTGTTTCATGTATATTTAGTAGGGATGGCTCGATACCGCTTTTTCACATCCGATACCGATACCGATACTGCGGCCTTGAGGATCGGCCGATACCGATCCGATACCGATCCGAATTCTTTTTGTCACTCTAAAAGTTGTTAATAATACCTGGATGTAATTTGCTTGATACTGACATCTAAAAACACCACGTTCACTGTACAACAACTATTCTGGTCCCATAAAGAGAGAAGGAAAATATGTGACAACAACTGAAGTCATGTGTAGCTGCTGTGGCTTTATTAAAACTTAAAGCTCACATCACTTTTAACAGCATTTGTAAACACAACAGACCCAGCTGCACC
>JAUZTA010000016.1:5572285-5585634 GCA_034780835.1 Ctenochaetus striatus | reverse complement strand
ATCGCTTTTAACAGCATTTGTAAACACAACAGACCCAGCTGCACCATTCAAATGTTTGAAATAAAATAAAAGTGCAAGTTGGTGCAAATATTTAAATTAAATAAAATAATCCCAGTGAATAAACAGAAAAGTCACATTATACCTCAATGACTAGCTCATCTGTGTTACGGCATGTCGTGCAAAGTGAAGTTGAGGATATATGAGATAGTTTGGGCTTATGGATCGGATCGGACGGGTTCTAATTAAAAAATCCGATACCCGATCCAGTCATTTTGGCCTGGATCAGACCCGATATCGATCCAGTGGATCAGATCGGACCATCCCTAATATTTAGTCATCACAACATGCTTACATGTTACAAATACATAAGAAGTTTGGACATATAAGAACAAAAAGCACAGAAAGTGACCAGAGGAAGGAAAAGAAACTCTTCCTTCTGCCATGATGTGGGATCGTCCCTCTCAGTTCTCCTCTATCTGCAGCACCTGCTTTCTTGCCTGCAGCCAAAGGATGTTCGGGCACATCTGTCAGCTGGTCCACAGAGGGAAAATGAAAATGTCTCTGTGCCGCACAGACAGACAGAGACTTCTGTAAGGAAACCTTGGTGGAAGGGTAATGCGCTCGCAGTAACTCGGGCCTTACTTGAATGAACTGCACATGCAAAGCAAAGAGGAGTTCAATGCTTTCAAAGACTGAATCTAGCAGAATAAAAAAGGCTTTCAAATATGGTTTCAGTATTAACTCTATAGTCCGCAGCTTCGACTCACAGTTCCACTCTTCAGATTAAACTGCTGCAATGTGACCTCGCTCCACCTCTGCTACAGCTTATAGCACTCTGCTCACAGCGGTCCAGTCTGAGTTTATCACTTCTGAAGCATTGAGGCAGATTTGTGCACAGACAGCCTTTGGCTCCGTCGCCCCGAGGTGGAGCTCGGGGGTGCATACCAGATATCATCAGGCTGTTTCGCTAAACGTCCAGGAGCCCGGTTCGGTCCCAGTGTGACCCTTCATGTTCCATATTCATGTGACATTCGGCGCTGGTGGCCTGCCAGAGCTTCATACACCCACTCACAGAGCCTTGATCCTGTCCTTTGAATTTATAGCAGCACAGACTGCGACTAACACAAGAACTAAGGGGCTGAAGCACAGTATGCACAGTATCTGATGTCTGCAAAGGGAGGTTTGTCCTCAGGGACTCCGGGAATATTCTTTCATTAGCTGTGACGATCCACCAAGAGAACACAGCGAGATTTATAGTTCAGGAAAGTAGCATTAATGGATTATTTTGACATTTTAGGAAATATGCTTATTGCTTTCTTGTCACAGACTGAAATAAATATTGTGCAGAGCCACTGTGATGTTACATATGTGTTTGTGGATGACTGCTGTGAAACCTTGAGTTTGACCTGCTAGCCACGGCCATTTTGGCTTTTTGGATCCAGAAGTGATCATATTTGGATGAGAGGGCGGAGCTGAGTCGGATACACGTTTCAACCAACGACTGTGTGACGCAGAGCAGAAAGCTAGCGGCTGCTGTTAGTCATTGTGTCCACAAATTTAATATTTCAATAGTTTAAGCCTGAGTATAATTTAATCAAGTGAGTCATACAAAAATTTCATCCTCTGCACACTGATGTTCTCATCACTAACGTCCTGAAAAAATGCAAATAAAGACCTTTTATTAAAATTTCAAACTATTCCTCAAAACTTCAGATTTTTATGGAAGTTTCAATATGTCTAACTTGTCAAGTAGTAATAAAGAAATGCCTAAAAAACACATAATGGATGGCTCACATCAGGGACACATTGTCAGATTTAATCTATATAGTGTTTCAATTTTAATAGACAGTATTTTTAACCAATACGTGAACAGCTCCTCAATGGTATAATGTAAATGCTTGCATGTCAAAATCACGAGAATCATCATCTCTACCATCCACACATCCTATATGATGAGAACGCAGCGTAAACACCAAGCAAAACCACGAGAAATGTGTTTTTTGAAGAGGTTTCACAGTCTGTTCTCATTTTCCAGCAAACATTTGTGCAATTTATCTTACATTTACTCTTAAAATAATTAAAAGTAAACTAATCATGGCTTAATGGCTGATATTTTCTGTATTGAACTGATTGCAGTGCATCTGCAGTGCATCTTCAGGGTCCTTGGCTGCACACTCAGTACCCCCCACTGGTGCCCTCTTCCCCCAGTGGGTCTACTCACTCAGCAGCTGGCAGCGCAGGACCTGCAGGCTTGTCTTCATGGTATCATGTGATCCGGCTCCTCCTCCACAGTGCTCATGGTTCTCTAGTAAAGAGAGAGAGAGAGAGAGGTAAGATGAAACTCAACAGTCGGGTCTCAAAACCACATTCAAGTCATGCTCAAGTATCAGTGTGATGTGCTGTGATTATGTCCCGGCAGGTTTAAGTAGAGTAGACATGGAAAAGGAAGACGGGATCGCAGACATGATTGTGTGGATTAACCTCGACAGATTAATCCTGGTAATGACTGCCAGACAACGTTACACCTCTCACAGCGGATAATCTGAATTACACCTCACAAACAAATCACAATAAACGACCAGGCAGGACGGCAGCGGCGGTGGTGGTGGTCAGCCTCAGCTAGCCGGCTTCAAATCAGCTTTGGCATCCTGCAGGCTGTCGCTGGTCAGTAAAACCAATTATGGAGCATTAAACATTGACCAGAAAGCCCTGTTCGGAACAGCCGCCGCATGTGTGTCAGCGAGACAAGAACCCAAGGGTGCTCTTTAGGAGAATGACTCACTGATGGCCCTCTGTTAACCGAAAGGCCACACACACACACACACACACACACACACATCTCCTTTCACCTCAAGAGAAGTGTGTGTGTGTGTGTGTGTGTGTGTATGTTTGTTTCTCTTTGTGGAAATGCCCTTGGGCAACACACACATGCCCACACCACTTCTAAAGAAGCGTGTTTGAACAGATACACACACCTAGCCACCCTTCACCTCACCTGCATGAATAATCTGTAGTGAGTGCGACTTGTGAAATTGGATTTGCGCCCCCCAGGATGAGGGGTCTGGTTGCAGGCAACCTGTATTTCTGTGTGAGATGAGAGGGACAGACAACAAAAGCGCAGGGCAGTAGAGTACTGATCCTTTCATAAGGCTTTATTTCTCATAAATGCAGCCTCGCTCGGGAGACTGAGAGGAGGCAACACACTACATCTGAGTCACCCTGTTTATATCGCTGCCATCGTGGCAACCTTTTAATGGTTATAAACTATGTGGAGCCGTAAACCTGAACTGTGCAAACCTGGTCTATTCTGAGATTTTTTGGAAAAAACTTTCTTGGAAAAACATGCACAAGCACGAGGAGGAAAATGTTAGGCAACACAAATGGTATAAATTGAGATTAAATGTTTATTTTCTTTTAAAACGGTAAATTGATGGGAAATTTGAATGGACTTCTGGTGTGTTTCCTGCTTGGCGAGGGAAAATCAACAGCGTGAAATAACGGGCATGGCTTTTCATCATCAGAACAAATTAAAAAACACTCTCTCCCCTCCTTTTATCCACTCTCCCATCTCGACACAGACATACAGAATAAAATGAATGAAAACAATGAAGTATAATAAGCGACTAAATTGTCTATTGCTGCACACCTTTTAGATGTTAAAAGCAAACAATTTTGCTCTTGTTCCGAGGGTTCAGAAAATGAAAAAACAGAGATGCTCGCCACCGCGCCACTTAAACTCCCAGCTCTGACTTTAATGGCTGGGCTCAGTCACAATGTAGTGCGAGTAATTGCTAAAGAGATGAGGCTGCAGGAATACAGTCGTACCAGCAGAAAATGAGTTTTTCCCAGCTTCACATCCAGAGAACTGACACTGGCTGCGCCTGTTCAAAACTCCCTCATTGCATCTGCTCAAAGCAACACAATGCTGCAGGGATGGCACCTCCGAACCACTGCAGCTTCACTCGACTCCTTCTTCCCCGTGCTTTAATGCTTTTTTATCATCGTGTTCCTGACCTAATGAGCTCAATGGCAGGGTGTGAAGAGAGCAGCTGAGCCTCTCCACGGTGATTACACCTCATCAGCGCTGCCAGGGCCAACACAGGCTCATAGACACGCTCTTTAATGCGCAGGGCATGAGGGGTGAGGCTGGGTGGGGGGAGAGCGGAGATAGCGACGGGGAGTATTTCATTTCGACTTGTTATCACGGAGCGGGGCGAGGTTTTTTGTTAAGAAAGGAGGACATGAGCTGCGAGGACACGAGACAGACCGCTCAGGCCTCCTGCTGGGGAGCTGAATCCCAGTTCAGCTCTGCACACACATGCAGGTAAAAGATAATGCAGGATGACAATAAGGAGGGTCGCGGCGTCGCTACAGCCAAAGACGGGGTGGAAACTTCAGTGGCAGCTGCAGAGAGTTGTGCTGCTGCAACGCTCAACATGCAGACATCAACACAGAGACAGTTCAGTACCTGCTTGCAGATGGAAAGCAGGTTAGGGATCATGAACTTGTAGCTGCACAAGGGATCGGATAAAAAACCTGCATCAGGTCGACAGAATCCATCACTGATTGAGTGTTTTGGGGGATTTTTTTAAAATGTTATTTTGCTTATTTAATGGATCAGCGACAGACTCTCGTTCAGTGAGCTAAATCAGTAGCACAAAGAGGCCAGCAGCAGCAGAGAGGCAGCAGGGGAAACAGCATGTAGAGACAGACTGTTTCCACATGAAACTCAGAGGCTCGAGAGTTTATTCTGACCACATCAGATGATGATGATGAACCAGTGGAAAGAAGACGGTTTAGGTGGGTTTTTATTTTGTTCCTGTCGGTTCTGTCTGTCCTAATGAAGTGTGTTTGGATTGGGGACACCCTGTTAGCCCCCCACACACACCTGTGCTGTCTGTTTACAGACTTTATCACTGTATCGCCCCCTCATTCAGTACAATAAGACCAGTGTGTGAGTGCAGCAGGAGTGCAGACTCAGAGGTGATTGTACACAAACATGCAAGTTTGTCTAGTTAAAAATTAAGTCAGGCTAACCTTCGCCGAAACCATATGTGACATCATCAAGTAAAAGCACTTTGGTGGCTACTAAAATACATACATAGTTAATTTTGTAAGAGAAACAGTGTCATTTTACCTTTACCATAGTAAAAAAAAACCTCTATGCAATGTATTTGCAGCATATATGTATTAAAACTGTATGTATTATTCAATCCATGCTTCCAGGATTAAGATTTTATCATTTCACCGATTCCTGAAAGGGCATATGCTGCCCTTTGTGTTATTTTAATGCAGTGCTGTTCAGTCTGTACAGTGTGTCGGGTCTGAAAGCCCTGTAAGACCTGGAGGTGAGGAACAGAATCTGTTCATGCAGTTATGAGGCTTCTTGCTCAAATGTGAAAATAAGACAACTTCACGTGTAGCTGAAAGGGCAGACGGACGTCTACAACCTCTGCAAGCCAGCGAGGTTAGCAGCGTCAGTGACAAGGGGGGAAAAAAATGGGAGAAAATGTAAAATAAAGTCTGTCTTTGACCCCCCCAAAAAAAGAAAAATTCTGCTTCTGTTATTGAAGCACAAAGTTAGAAGGATTCAAAGATGTAAAAACACATCATATGTTTCTTCTGCCTCAGTGTCAATAAAGCACTTTGCACATCGCAGCCCGGCTTCCTAGTTGAGACGAAAAAAAAAAATTGCATGGCAACTGACATGCACACAGACGGCAGCCATCACCATGGTAACCCTAATAGTACATTATATTCAAATTCATTCACAAGGACGTTTCGGGGCTCAAACAGAACGAAAAAAAAGAAAAAAGAGGAGATGTGGATTTACAGAAACCATAAGAAGAGGCAGAAACCTTCGAACAATCTGCCTGTTCACTGGGACTCGGTCCCGGTTTTTGTGTTTACGGTCCTGCTGACAGGTCCTGGTCCCTGAAGGTCCAGGACTGCAGCTCTGAATAGTGTTTCCAGAGGGGGGCGCAGACTTAGAGGCCAGAGCCAAGGTCACCCGAGACGTCACGGCGAAATAAGTCTGTCACTTCATCTCTCTGTGGCCACCAGCCGCAGGGACAACAATACTTTTAATTTTGGACTTCCCTCCATTCTGCGGTCATGTATAGGAGCTGTGGCAGCAGGCTGGCTGCTTGCCCACGGCTCCTGCAGCCTGAGAGCTTTTCCATAACGAGAGGAGAGGAGGGGAGGAGGAGGAGGAGGAGGGAAGGGGATTGTGGGAGTCGACGACGACAGTGTGAACTACAGTGTTGTGTTCTCGCAGTCAACTGATAACTGGACCTGCAATCACAACTGTTCCCACTGATGCTTTCTGAAGCCACGCTCTCACGCTTCGGTTTATCTCTTCGCTACGAGCTGGAGGGGAGCTTTCTGCCAGCTCCTGCCAGAGGAGGGAGGTTCTCAGTAAAGAGGAGTGAAGTGTAAAAAAAGCCGTGGCTTTGAACAGAAACGTGCAGCAAAATATGGTGTCTTTAAAAGATCAAGAGGGCTGTAAACTGGGGGAAACGCTCTCAGCCTTAATGACGTCCCACTTTTTTTTTTTTTTTTAAAGTAAATTCTTGAAAATGTTCATCTTTCAGTGTTTGGAGCACATCGTACATCATGTAAAAAAAACACACAGCTACATCAGTGGTGGTTTTCGCCGCTTCAAAGACGCAGCTTGGTGTGATCTCAGAGTGTTTTTCGCTCCATTTCAAGTTGTGCGAGACGAACTTCCCTCGGCCCTGCCCTTCCACACAGCGGCCCAGGGGACGTGCCTACACACAGGGCGTCCATTTTCCCTTTGATGCTGTTTTACCCTTTGATGGAAATCAGCAAACAGTCCCTTAATCGCGCTGTAACAGCAGTCTTTCTCCATCCATTTGTTCCTTTTTGAACTGCTGGAGATTGGGACTCCAAATCCGGAGTAAAGCCTCATCTTTGAGGGTTTTGACGCCATCTTGGTGACCTTGCAAACAAAACTACTCGGCACTAATCACATGAGGCTGCAGTTTATTGCGCAACAAGGAAGCTGATTACAGATTTCAGCTGGGAACTGTTTTGTTATGAAACCATTTTCCGTCATTCGGAGGGTTAAAAAAAAAACCAGGGCCAGTGACTGCAGCACAAGAGGGACACAAGAGACAAGGCTTTGATAACTTAATTGTCCGGCCAGGATACACACAACAACTGAATGATTACAGCCATCGATCGGATGCAACAACAGGCCCAAATTAAATGCAAGCAGCAGGACTACAGAGCAGGAATAAGTTTCCAGGGAGCTTGCTGAGTCACTGTGGCGAGCTGAGTGTGTGTGAGCGCTGTCAGCCGTGGCCCTGGATGGTAAAACCTGGCAGGATGAGTTGCTGGTGCTGTGTCACGAAGGCTGGCAGTGGATGTGCCGGTTATCAATCAGCGTCATCGCTTCCCCTCCAGGACCCGCCTGCGGTACAGCAACACGCCAGCCATTAAAAGAACATCAGGCTCCCAGCATGCCGTTCACTCTGACCGAAGCGCCTGAGGAGACACATCGCCCTCCTTCTACCTGCCAATTACAACTACACGTCACTCGGTTATGTAAAAGCAAGATTTACAAAAAAATCTGCTAATCTTCAGTGAATGAACCTGAAAAAATCATCTAAAAGCCTTTGAATGTGCAGAATGCTTCAAACATTAAAGAGATAATTACAATTTGTACAAATCCTAAGGGTTTACAGCCTTTAGGGGAAAAAAACTTTATTTCTTAGTTATTATTATAGCAATTAGAAAGTTTTGTGCAACTTCTGAGTACTTAGATAATAATGAGCACACTGACAGACAGCAGAGATGGAGATTTTGCTGCAGTGTTGCTCTCAGAAGCT
Source organism: Ctenochaetus striatus (assembly GCA_034780835.1). Lineage (NCBI taxonomy): Eukaryota > Metazoa > Chordata > Actinopteri > Acanthuriformes > Acanthuridae > Ctenochaetus > Ctenochaetus striatus. The sequence continues at coordinate 5,577,781 of JAUZTA010000016.1, read as the reverse complement.
TCAACTGTCAATTTTATTTTAATCTTTTTAATTGAATATGTGTTGCTGTTATAATCTTTTGTCAAAGTTGTAGACTCAAGACGTCTGAAACTGACTGCTGTCAAGATGCAAACTTTTCAAAGCCATTTTTTCAAAAGCCACAGGATGTGGCAGGAAAGATGAGCTAACTCTCATCCCTGATTTTCTTAGCTATTCAAATAGGTCTGGTTTTGTGCTCATTGACTGTTTCTCTTGTCTGAAAAAACAAGTTGGCCAAGATCTTTGAAGGCGAGGACATCATCCTCTTGAGCTACAGACAGAGAGAATAAAGACAGAAAGAAAAGAGACGGCCTTTATGCAGTTTTTGACCAACAACCAACTTTGAAATTATCAAAAGTTTATGCTAACTTCTTCTGAGTTAACTTAAATTATGCTAGCATGATGGATACATCCACTGCTTATTGTTACTTTAAATAAACAGCCTTTTCCAAACAGAAAACCTGAACAAGAGAGAAAATCAGAGCAAATCCTGAAGTGAAACCAAATGACAGTTCAGTCTCAAATTTGTGGTAAATTGACCAAATTATCATCACTAAAGGCAGTGTATAAGTTACTATCACCTGCTCAAATGCACACAAAGAGTCTCCAAACAGACCTCCAGGTGTGAATCAGTAAACAACAACAACATCAAACACCTCCAGGTTTGTGTTCATGTGTCTCAGATGGCAGCATCATGATTATACGGACAGATTTAATGTGTTTTGGCTGCAGACTCCTGCTTAGCATACTGTATTTTATACATCAGCACAGAGATAGCAGGATATTGTAGCACTTGTCAATAGTCTTTAATGTAAAAGTTAAGATCAGGAGATCAGGATCAGGAGCGCAAATGTTATCTCAGATATTGGATTTCTTAACCGTACTCTGAACCTGTTTTCTCCTCATTGTCATACATGCTAATGCATTAAATCTCGGCTTCGCTCTCACGTCGCATCAACAATAAAGAGACCTACTGTAGCTCTCAGAGGATGAATGAATCTCTGACTCGTTCGGTGGACGACTCCCACTCAGGAGGAGCGGCGCTGGCTCAGGGGCAGCTGAGGAGGAGTTGCCTCTTCATTACTCAACACACTCACACACAGCCAGGAACAATGACTGAGGCAATTCATCAGAGGAACCATGGCCGAAGCCCTATCTGTAGGTGTGTGAACACATGCGAGACACAGACAGAGAGATAAATGGCAGCCGGCTAGAAACCTGCTCATGTCCACAGCTGCTGCAGAGTCCTTTTAAAACGAGAATTTTGCAGCGTGAGCTTCCTGAACACTTCAGAGCTTTTTTACATCTTCTAAAGGTTTCACAAACTAGTCAGCTAATGGACTTGTGGACTATTACAACCATGAGTCAGTGCAGTTTGCAGCAGTCAACTAGTTGTTGACAGGATGAAGGCCTGCCCACAGTGGCTGCACTTTCTTGATGACAACTGGTTCTTCTTTTGTTTAGAAAAATCGATTTGTTATTTCTTCTTGATATTTAAGTGTGACAGAATTTTTGCATCACAATATACATTTTTCACTGTTGACAAAAACTCCTTTTCTTGTGTCTTTGATACATAACGGCAAGTTTAAGTCTTTCTTATAATGACAGACTTGGCAAATATGGAGTCAAAAGCAAATTACTTGTAGTTTTTAAGGTAGTTTTTTATTTAGTTTAGTTATTGTAGTTTTATTTATTTATTACTTTGCTGCACCGTGGGTCCGAGAGGACTGAAATTTCATTTACGCTGTATGTCCAGCATATTTGACAATAAAGTTGACTTTGACTTTGAAAAATCCCTGAAAACCGCCGGTTCAAGATGAGTCACACACAAAATCTGTGCAAACTAGAAACTGAGGCTTTTGCTCTCTGGTTTTAAGTCAAGTCTCAAATCTTTAAGGGCATTTCAAGTCAGTATTTTATCAAGTCATAGGCTGAACTGTTTGCTGTCAAGTCTTAAGTTACCTGTTTAACATTCAAGTCTCAATAACGCCTAATCCCTAATATTTTGTGAATTCAGACTAACCTGAAACTATGTCCCAATTTTCTCAAGTTTTTTTGAATCATGTCTAAAGTGAGTCAAATCTTAAAGACGTAATGTCCAAGAAAAGATTTAAATCTTTCTTGTTGTGTCTCAGGACAAACCTGAGTCTAAATAAAAAGTGACCCAAGTGACTTAAGTGAGTCGTGTCCAAGTCAGTTTCAACTCATTTCCTTGTTTGTTTGGGTCGAGAGTCAAGTCTTTATTGAGTTCAGTCTTGGGAAAGTCAAGTTTCACAGCATCGACTTCCAAATATCAAGTCAGGTTGAGTGAGCACCGCATCACACCGGCCAGTCATTAAAACCAAAGGCAGGCCAGACTGTCTGACAGGTTCGGCGGGGGATTGAATCAGTGGAACAAAAAGGGAGACAGGTAACAGAGCCCCGGGGGGGGGGGACCTGCGACAGACTTGTTATATCACTGGAAAGACGACACCGCAGACTGAATATCAAGCACTTGGAGTGATTGAAGGAGGCGTCGCTGGATGCATTTGATTAGTGTTGAAGTCAGACCTGACAGGCCGACAGCACGCAGGACCAAAATTATGTTTAGTTTGACATCGTTTGGTTACACGACAATAAAATAATGGCAGACGATGGAGATTTTTTGCTAGAATCAAAGAGTAAGCCTTTAATATTTTAGACCAAAGTTCAACAATCACCCACTTTGAAATCCATTTAAAAAAATAAAAAATTGCCAACTAACAAAAGCCTCATTTGACACATTTTAAGAATGAGAGTGGGCGCTTATTATGGGAAGAATAAAAACATGAACTAATCAAAGAAAGAAGAAAGAGTTTAAGAGAATGAGAGCACAGCAAAAAAAAGTTATTACACGGCTTCATCTCAAAGTACCTCGATGTACTGAACATCTCTGATAGATAAGCTGTTAAATGAGTCCAAGACTGATTCTGATTTGATAGATTTCTCCCGTAAAACCTCCCAGGTGGGTTATACTCGGCCTTTTTTTGTAATTTACAATAATTCACCTGGAGACTTTGAGACCTGTATTACCTGCAAATTCTCTGCACAAACTTATTGCTTCTCTCCTGAGAGAGCCCTTGAGCCTGGCAGTAAAAGGACGGACACATCCTCGCCAATGTCTGAGTTTTTATAATATCCTTTATCTCTTCCTCTCTCTGTCTTCTTTCTATCCTTATGTGACCCCTGACTGACTGACTGACTGACTGACTGACTGCCCGCCTGCTCGCTGGTGATGAGGAGTAACGTGAAACTGCAGCGCGTCACGTCCCGCTACGCTTGTCACAACCGGTAACACAATCAAAGAATAACATCGCCCTGCAAAATAGGTGAAAGGGGCTCAGGATGACGGTTGAATTCACCACACTTGGCGGACACATAATGATGCTCGCCACGGCCATTTTGTCTTTGATGCACAGGCTTGAACACGGTCCAGACACTCGTGAAAATGCATCTTTTTGCTAGAAAATCTCATGTTTGAGCAAATCTGCAGCATGTCACCATTACAAATGATTAATAATAAATCTCTCAATCCTAAGAAACATCCTTGAATACAAATGTTTCATCACACAAGAGACTATTTGACTAAAAACGAGCTGAAATGGGTACAAAAATTAAATAAAAAAGGATCCAGGTGAGCTGATTTGAGTGTTTTCTGGCAGCGTTTGGTCGATCAGAGTTGGGCTCGTTACAGACTCTGCTGTTCACGGGGGGGATTTGATCTGCCACCATGTTTTTCTTGCTCTTGTTGTGATTCTGCACTAATGAAATAAAATGAGGTGCCATTCTGACAAAAGGCTGCTTATTGTTTATCCACTCAAAATAGAACAGGAAGGGAGACAGAACGGGTCAAAAGGCAGGATGAAATATGCAACAAAGTTTTTTTATTTCAAGGTTTCTGATCAGCAAACTTGTGTGAGAAACTAAGTTTAGCGAAACAAATCTGCTTGATGAAACCAAAGCGTAGTTTTTTCTTTGCCCTTTTTTTTGTCTTCCAGATTTAAAATGCTTGGAGTAAAACATGTGATCAAAGCCTCTTCTCTAACTTCTGCCTCAGATCTGCAGGCTGTTACGTCTCCCGGTGTGGCTGGAAGCTGTCGCCTCAGCAGGCAGACTGATATGTAAAGTCTGCCGCCTCTGGCTCGGCCACATCGATTATCGGACCGGCGCCGCTCGATGAGGCCACAGCAACGGATAACAAGCACATAATCCTCCACGTAATAGCTGTCAAAGATCTAAATTTACACCAGGAAAATAGGCTGGGAGACCTCTGATGAAGTGCTTGACCTCATCAATCAAAGATTTTTAACTCGGCTGGATGGATGCACCTCTCTCTCTTTCCACCATTAACTCCTGAATCCTTGTGTTTTTCCTTTTAGAAAGAGTAGTTTCAGAAAAGGCTTTGACTCAACTAACATGGTTTTGACTTCAGCTTTTGATTTAACTTCCCAGAGGCTGAAACGATTTGTTGTGTGTCACTTCGGTGGTTACTTTCCGAGCACGAATCAGTCAGTCCGGGGATGATACGGCAACTTTGCATAAGTGCTGGGCTGTCTTACTCCCTGAAGCCGGGAGACTTCAGCCGGAGAAGCAGAAACCGCTCAGTGAAGTGATCTTCAACAGCGGCTCTAACATGGAGCTTGATGTTGTAGAAAAGCCCAGAGCTGCAGGGCCTTTCTTCCCCTTCATCTCCCATCTCTCTTTGCCCCCTCCCCTCCATTTCTTTAATGTCATGTCATGCTTTCATCTCAATAAGTATCTTCCTCTTTCCTCTCTCTCCTTTTTTCTTGTTCATGCTCCGAGTCTGTTGAATCAAGGAGTTTTTTTTTTTTTTTAAACTGAAGACATTTAGCTGAAAAAAAGGGACGTTTTTTGAAAAGTAAAAATGTGAAGATAAGCTAAGTACTTCTAACAACAAGTAAACAAAAACTGTCAACATTTATTTTAACTATGAGGTCTGAATGGCAGACAGGGCAGCTTCTTTCTCTCTTTTTTTCTTTCTCTCTATTTTTTAGGCAATTAATTGATTAAATTACTGGATGTAATGTGAAAGAGTATTTCACAGTAAAAAACACACCAAACTTTTCCAATTAAAGCTACAGTTTCCCTCAAATTCAGAGCATTTTAGCATCTTCAAGCTCATTGTTTTGATTTTACAGCCCTCAGTTTTACTGATTTAGTTTACTTCAACTTTAATCAGCAGCAGCAGTGGGCAGATGTTTCCAGTGGAAATGTTTCTAAAGGTCACATTTAGCAGCTTACAGTCAGATATTTCCCTCAGGAGCTAACAGGACAGTGAATAGCCTACTAGACATGGCTGGATTGCCAAAACAAAAAAGATTTAAACTGAGTGTTTATCGTCTCCTGAATGTATAAAAACAACTGTTAGCTAACAGGTTTCTCAGGATACGTCAGTGTTGTGTGTTGACGTAAGTGAAAAACATACTTTCATTCATTGAC
>JAUZTA010000016.1:5495553-5516608 GCA_034780835.1 Ctenochaetus striatus | reverse complement strand
GCCTATATATGTACAAAATCTTTTTTCTTTTTAAATTTAGTGGGTGCGGCTTATATTCAGGTGCGCTCAATAGTCTGAAAATTACGGTACTCATTTACCAAAATATCTGATAAATTAAAATTCTGACCTAACAGTTCGGCTGGATGAAAAGTTATGGGATCACTTAAGTCTGTAGGATTCCTCTTCTAGGAAGCATTAATTTGTCACATAAAATCCAATTAAAGTTAATGAACGTCATGTGATGAAGGGCTTGGACTCACTTGGAGGCGCTGCCAGGAACTTGAGATGCAAACTCTCCACCTCCTCATCCACGGGCATGCTCAGCAGGCCCCATCTTTGCCCTCGCTGTGTGGGGGCCATCTTGACACACACATCCCTGTTGCCTGATGCACGCACTCCATCGAGCAGGCTGGCTAACAGGGAGTCCCTACAGACACACACATGCAAACAGACTCAGCTGATTGAGTTAAAAATGATCTGTGTTATGGAGAGAGCAAACAGCGAGAGCACAACAACAGGAAAGAGTTAAGGATATGCAGCAGACACACACTCACACAGGCAAATTACTGATGGTGTAAATACTGTAAACAAGACTGAAAAATGGACCACAGAGAAAAGTGTGTGCATTACATCTACTGTACCTTTCTGTGGATGAATACTTCCTGATCTGACCTCTGATGAATTCAGCTGTAAACACCTGAGGGTTGTCTACATCACAGATGAGAGCAAATACCTGAAGGGAGAGAAGACAGAGGACAAGAGTGAGAAAAGAAAGAGTGAGGGATGAGAAGGACGAGGAGGAGGAGGGAGTTTACTCATAACAAGACTTAAGTGGTTTGAACCAAGCTGTTAACTTGCAGTTCATACATAATGAAACAAAGACAGGCTGTTCATTCAACATTTACCTCCACAGGAGTCCAACACAGACAGAACAAAATGGTTCTCGGTGTGAACATTTTAGCTTGAAATTTTTATATCTGATGTCACTTAAGTTCCAGAGTGCTCACCTCTCCAAAGGGTTTGATTGAAACTATGTTGTAAGAAGCTGGGTCTCTCTCCACTAGACATGTTTCTGTCAGGGCCAGTATACGTTTGACAGGCTCCTGAGGAAAGACAGCACAAAGGTGAGTCATAATCCTGAGAAAACTGATTAAACATGTAGAACTTCAAAAGAGAGTGATTAAATACAGCTTTTAGAAGATGACATTGAAACTGTAAATACTTTTAGATGCTTTTTCTAAAAGTTAAAGTTGAAATATAAACTAAAATTTCTATTATTCAGCTTTTTTTGGGATTGACAGATGCTCCAGGTTTAAAAACAGTTTCATTAGACTCCTGCATATTTTTCGAGCAGATTTCTTGACAATCTGTTAAGGGAGTCTCCACAGATCCCTGGATTACACTTTGAGAACCACACAGCAATAAAAGGAACAAGAAGAGGCAGAGCGCTCTCACCGGGTGTCGAGGGGTGATCTTCTGCACCACGAACTCAGCCAGTGAGGTGATGCTCTCGTCTGAGCTGTACTTCCCCAACCTGTCCGTCACAAAACTCTCAAAGGTCAGCGCCTCCTTCCTCAGCCGTAGCGTGATGCCGATGAAGTTCCCTGCATGCTCGATGGCGCTGCGGATGATTTCGTCCCGATGCTCCGAGGCAAACAGATGCTGAGAGAAAGATGTCGTGGAAAAAGGGAGGAAAAGGGGATCTTAATTTGCTGCAGTAACACACAAACAAACACACACACGCAGACTCTACAAATGCGTACCAGCCTGCTGAAGCCCCCGTAGAGGATGCAGAAACCCCCCTGGTAATCAGAGACCTCCACGAAGCCCTCTACGTTACGATAGTCATAGGAACACACCACGCGGTTGGTGTGAGGGTCGATCTGGTCAATGCCCCCTGGTGTCACTTCTAAACTCACAGGCTTCCGTGTGTCACTCCAGTGGTGCTTGTAGCAGTTGTAACGCTGTTCAGCACATGTGATATAAATCACTCCAGTGTCACAACACAGCAAAAATACACTAAAATTGATTATTTTTTATTAAAACATCTCCATACTTACCCTGCCTGTAATCTTTCCTTCTGAAAACTCTGTTCTGAATCTCTGTGAATAAGAAAAAAATAAAGAAACAAACATGAAAACATGTTAAATAACTCCTGAATGACAGCTATGAAGTATTTTCTTTACTCTAATATTACAAAAAACTTTAATTAGCTGGATGGGGAAACGTCCATCCTTGTTGCAGTCTTAAAACACCTCAGCAGTTTATTTCATCACAGCAACAAACTCTCTGCTGATTCACATTTCCGATAAACAGCAACGGTGAGTCAAAGGAGCTTCAGATTAGCAAGCGCTCCCAAAAAGGGTATCAATATGACTGAGCTGTGTTTTTTTTTTATTGACGACACAGCAAAATGTGCAGCTATGACACAACCAGAAAGCATGGATAAGCCACATCAAGGGCCACTTCTCTCCATAAATATGCTTCTGAGGTCTGTTTGGCGTTTGTGAAGCGATGCAGCTGCGAGTGTTTTTGTGTACCAGTGCTTCTGTGAGCAGCTCTGTCCGGTGCTCCGTCGAAAACTTGAGCGTTTCAGACTTCTTGCCGCTGCCTTTGCGGAATGTGAGGTTGAACTCTGTTCCCTGACCTTTTCCTACCGGACCGATGCCACAGATGTCTCCATAAGGCCACTGTTACAACAGACAGCAACAACACAGAGGAACACATTGTTACAGTCCACTCAAGCAGTTCAAATATTTCTTTATAGTTGCTTAAAACTGTATTATAGTGTGTGATTAATCAATTTATTAAAAGTTTTATACACTGATTATTACTGCGAAACATAGGGGCTTGAAGTTGGGTGTTCATAATTTCAGTAAATTTACTTTTTAACCACTTGGTTTCGTTCCTTCAAGACAAGTTTGATGTGGTTTTCTGTTGATTTGACTGCGTTTCATGCTCTAAATAAGTGTAACGTCACACTGTTGCATGTTCAATGCAGAGCTGAAGGCTTAACATATTTTAACACTAAAGCAGAAGATGTTAAAAATACAGTGATTCAGCTTTTAGCAACAGAGAAATGTGCCATAATGGATTTTCAGCAGTCACATGGATCCAAGAACGGCCCCTCTGAGGCACTGATAGCTACAACTAAGAGGAGCAGAATGACACCAGGAACCCATATGACAGGCTGCGTACATACTGACCTGATTTGTTACTTCTAGCGTGGTGGGGTTGTATGTGGTAATGCCATGCGTCCCCACTGAGAAGACTCGCTTGTACCTGGAACACACAAATGAGTCAGTCACGCAGCCTACCCATCACAAATACTCACATTACATCCGCATCAGCTTTTCAAACATGTAAGGGTTAGCTGAAGCAATGCTAACAGATACAGTTAGCCTCAAGAACTCCAAACTGCGCCAAATATAACCCATCACTTTTATGAAGCTTCATCACATAGAGGGCAGGGTGGTGTGAGAGGAAAAGGTCCATTTGCAATCCTCTTGTCGCCCATCTATGAGCTAATGATGAGTCAAGGACAGGTGACATCACTGGGGCCCAGTTAACGGATGATATCATTCGCTTACAGGTTTATTATGTCACTTTCCAGACATTTTTATGAGGCCGTGGTCGAGATAAGGCACACGCAGGTTGACAGGATGATGAAAGGAGAACATTAACTGCTGCATTTTAAGCTGCAGTTAGAGACAGTTTGAAAGTGATGAACATTTAGCCTTAATTATCACCATCACCGTTTTACATGGACGTAGCAACTACAGCTGTTATGTCTGAATATTTATCCAAGAGACACAGTCATTACTACTAGAGCATTTGCTGTAATTTTTATATGTTTAGCAAAATGATTTGAAAAGGACACAACCTCTGATATGATGGAAGTTTTGAGTCACTGGCACTGAAAGAAGTAACACTAATTTCATCTGAACTGCTACAAGGGTGGAGCTTGTTCTCATAGTAGGAAGGAAGTGTGAAATGATATGTTGCCAATCCTCCTGCATGTTTAGCTGAGTGTGTGCGTATGTGTGTGAGTGTGCGCGAGCGAGAAGGCACGTCTGCGTGTGCTCGATCGCTGTGTGGTTTGCCGGTTTGCTCAAATCCTGGCAAACAGAGATGAGCTCTTGATAGCTGTCTCATACGAACGGGTCAAACACAATTCAACTGGCCTGCAACATCCTCTGCATGTAATGAAGACAAGTCACACAGAGTTTCATTTGGGCACTGAAGGAGAAAGAGCAGCTTCACTTGGCATTTGTGCCCAATTCATAACATTCTGCCTTGTGTATGATTTAAAAAATGGGTGATCTTAGGGTTTACATTTAAGCATGGAGTCTGTTTAAGCGATAAATGTGGTGGTTTGTTTGTATTTAGCATAGCTGTACGTTCATTTGTGTACAACATGTTCTGTCAGCACAACTACACTGCACACCAAACATGCTGACTTGGCTTCTCTCTTTCTTGCATATCCTCATAAAGTCTGGGTAACATTTGGGAGTTTAGTGAAGTAACCAGCTAGTTTTATCAAATGTCCGAGGAAGTCAGAATGAGAGGTTGCTTCCTCATAACACATTTACACTTGTGTACATAAGCACAAGACTAACATAAACAGACAGGAGAGGACTTGCCTGAGGCAAGGCTGAAGTAAAATATTAGGTCAAGGCACATTCCCATAGCCAGTCCTCTTTCCTCTCAACAGTTATACAACCGCTGTGTCCTTTCTGAGTGACCACTGGAGAGCCTGTACGAATGTATTCACTCTGTTCAAACCATCTCTCCTCACACTGTGCTTTCCTTTACAGTGTTCCCTTCTCTGCTCATCTTGGATGTCAAAGTCTGAGACCCTGACTCTGTCCTTTCAGGTTGCTGTAATTCTACACATTTTTCAACCTCTAAGTTAAGAGATTTAAACTGGATGTCAGCACAAACCTAGTTAATTATTCATTCTCTGTGGGCTGATTTTTTTTTTCTCAACTCTATTTTAGTACAAAGGCAACATCCAACCCTCTCTGGTCACTCTGTGTTTGTAAGGCTGACAATAAATCACAGTTTTACTGCATCTTTGTGACAACAAGGAGTGCCTGACAATAAAGCCATTAATTGTAACATTCTGTAAATGTTTTGTTAATTCAACATGTTTCTAATTAGTTTGTGAACAAGTTTGTGTTGCATGAAGAGGTCACAGCTATTATCTGTTTAGTTTGAAGTTGCTAACAACCTATTACTCACTTTACCATACACTTAACACTCTAATAAACAGCATACATATGATAATGAGGATAAAGATGAACATTCCACAGGTAACAAGAATAAAAATGAAAAACAGACTAATTTTCTGACTGAAGAATGCCAATTAAAGTATAAACAGTTATGCATCAGGTGCCTGTCAAACCAGCTTCATCATAAAATGATGCAGTTTATTTACAGATGATGGTCTGTAGCTTTGTATATAGTCAAAGAAGCCAAAGTTTTTTGTGCTTCAAAAAAATAATACCTGCAGCGAACTTGGAAGGTGTGACAAATTGGGATTAGAGTTAATCCGCTAACATTACTGCTGCTCGTTTTACAACTCAGCCTGCTGCGATTCACATCATCAAATCATCGAAGCAGAGATGTAATACTACTTTCTGTTAGCTAAGCCATCATAGGGGACACAATGTCTGCTTATAATGTCTAGTTAGTTTGTCTTAAAGAGCAGAAATGATGTTGACCTTGATTATTACACAGGAGTGAAACAGATGAACGTTTAAGTGAAAGCGTAAATATTTCAATTATCCTGGAAACAGGAGTTCGGTGTACTGATTTTAGAGGACGTGGGCAAAGCTCAGACTGTGCATTGCATGGGTGACTGCATTTTGAGAGAAAGGCAGATAAAACTGGGTCATTTTTCAAAGGTACATTAGGTTTTCCAAAATGATGAATGCTGGAGTGCCATAACAAGAGTCGACGAACATCTCACTTGCTGATGTGATGTTAAATTGGGTTTTTGTAGCTTTTTGATAACCTCCAACAAATGAAACGGCAGCAGAAACTGACTTCAGGCAATTCATCAAACTGTAAAAAAATAGTCAACAGCAAGATAATGAACGTTTGAGTAGATTAAACGGTGCAAAACAGTGATATGGTTATCTAACTCCTCGAGAAAGAGAAAGCGTTTCGAAAAGAAAAAAACAAAACACATTATAAACAAGCTTTACTGGTTCAGTTTACACCACCATGTGTCGCTTGTAATAAGTAACAGATACTCTCTGTTCAGCTTTACTGTACGACGTGTCTTTCGATCTTTTCCTTCCACTTCCAGGGTTTCATAATCTGTCACATTAAGCAACTTCCTGTATCTGACTTAACCCTCTTAACAACTGCTTCTCTTCTTGGAATCAGATTTGTCAAAAGAGAGAAAAAATGCTCAATCTGTAGTTTTAACTTCATAAACAGTTGGGACAACAGCACATAATCACCCAAAGCAGGCCTCAACAAACACTGGATTTCAGAGATTCATAACAGTGAGAAGAGAGCTGAATGTGAGAGCAACAACTGAAGACACTGCAAACTTAGATGTAGAATTAAAACAAGTTGCAAACATAGTTACTTATATATTGGTATGTAACACTGCATCCAGTGATTTTTACAAATTAAGGTATGTTGCTGTATAATCTGAAACATTTAGAAACACTCAATTACAGACAAGCAAAACAAAAACCAGACAGAAAATAAGGGAAACTACAGAGCAAAACCACATCACTTTGGTTTTTTTTATTACCCTTAAACTTCCCACAGAACAAATGACAAATATTCTCCTGAACTTCTGACCAATCGGTTGGATAGGCCGACTGCTTTGTGTGCGTCCAAGACTGAATCAGATGGTAAAAACAAAAATGGAGAATTGTTTTTCGTGATTCACCGTCCAGAGAAGACAAACATTGCCAACGGTGTCTGAGGTTGGTAAGAAACAAGATGGAAGAGGACATCCTGACAGCTTCTCTTTCTCTTTCAGTGCTTAAATGAAGCTCTGCGTGACTTGTATCCTTTTCGCAGACCAAATTAACTGTGTTTGACTCATTCATATGATGCTGCAGTCAAGCGCTAATCTGTGTTTGCCAGCATTTAAGCGCTTATATCCAAAGCAGTTGTTACAGTTCACTGATAACCTCAAGAATTACATTGTACAAGCACCACAAAAACTTTCATTTCTGTTTGCTCATGCACTCTTTAATGGTTGCCTTCTTACTCATATTGAGCTGCACTCCCACATTTCTTTCTCTCTCTCTCTCTGTTATAAATGACCTTAAAATGTTATTATCAATTGATTAGGTTTTCTTCTCTGAACCATATTCTAATCTGAGAGTCTCGGACCAACCAGTGTCAGCTTTTGTCGACCCATTCAGATCAACCATCAACAGACGTTTAAACTGCGTCACTGAACGGGTTATCAGCCTTTACTGCCGACATACAAGCATCAACACTCGTCTCTGACAGACACTTCAGGAAGCATTAGCAGGATGAAGCCCTGCTGATGGCTAATGCTCTGCAGCCCTGCTTAAGTTACCCAAGTCAATGGCCGGCCTTAATGGGACAAAGACATTTAGAGAGCGAGGTATTGGTAATGTGATCACACTGGCTCACAGCTCCGACTGGAACTTGTCCATCTTTTCAGCTGTGAAGCCACCATTTATACACATTCAGTTTTATCTAGTTTTGGGCCTGTATTGGTTTAAAAGTTTAATATAAGTAATCTATAAAATGAGCACAAGCTGGTATCGTATGCATTCGTAGAATCCAAATGTGTGATACATTTTATCAGCAGATAATCGTAGACTTTACAATATTCAGACATGTTTATATCCCAGATACAATTCACCAGTAATGTGCTGCACATATTCACATCTTTGAAGATGTCAACAGCATAGATTGTCACAGTTTCACCTAACACATACTGTGCACACATGAGAGTGCAAACACTTCCTTCCTGTTCAAATTGAAATCAAAAAAAGGGAAAGATTGAGAAGAAAAACACAAACTTAAGAGCACACTTTAACATCAGCCTCGTAATCTTAACAGGGAGGATAGTAAAAGAAAGAAGGCATATTTACCTAGTTTCCTACACTGAGTGTGACAACATGTGATAGTTAGCTACTGTAACAAAACATCAGTGTATCAGTTCTTTATTGTACTGCAGCATGAGGCGAAAATAATGCTGTCTTACAGTGTTTAGAAAATATAGTCTATTTACTGTAAAAAAAAGGATTAAAAATTAGTTAGTAACTTTCATAAAAAATGCTAAGCTAAAGGAAGAGAAAGAAAATTAAAATCATCTGTTTTCATCATCAATTTTTCCTCTTTGTAAACATACAATAGATGGATATCTGTAGTAGTTCTGCGCTGTTTTAACTGCAAGGATCTTATTTCTCTGGGTCACATTTCATAAGAGTGCAGCTCTACAAAACACATGTCAATAGTGCTGATCAGTGACTGCTGACAGTGGTCTAAAGACCTCCTATCTGCAGCTAAGATAAGGAAGTCAACACAATGGAAGCACTGAATCAGTATTTCAGGATTTTCCCAAAGATGACGAGGGGAAACGTTTCAGTTAAGGTGCTCAAAACAAAGAAAATGTGAAATTTACAACGCCACCAGCCCTGAAATCCTAACAGTGGGGTTAAAAAACAAGTTATGGATCTTACTTTCCCCTCCAGGAGTGCTTGGTGGTGTAGAAACAGGCCAGGTCTTTGTTCTCTTTGACGACATTCATCTTTTCACAGGACCTACAAAAAGGAACAAAAGTTATTATGACTAGGATCAAACAGTAAGGCCTTCTGCATGTTCAACACAGACAAGGATTCAGTGAAAAATCTTTGAATAATAAGGAAAGTATATATGGTTTTACAGTAGAGGAGACGAAAGATGATGAACCAAAGTCCCTCCATGTCTTTGTTAGTGTCCACTCTCTAAGGCGTCACCAATTAACCTGCATTTTTACAAGTTGTTACGTCAAGTTTATGTAACACACATTCCAATTATGCTGCCATACACACTTCACACAGCCATTCAACATTTTGCAGCTGAAAAGGAAACTCCCACATGACACTCCCTCAGCTACAACACTAATGCAAAGTAAAGAGCAACCATCCAACGACTGAGAGTAGCTTCTTGCTGTGTAACTGACTGATTCTTCACTGTCATTACTTCAGCTATGAGCCATGTCATCAATGCAGCATGTAACACATGACTTAGTTTATTATAACCATTCTGCCTCAATATACTCGTGTTCTCTTTCATGCGTGTATTTTCAGAGACTCAGCATACTTGAGGAACCACTGGCACACATCTGCTCAGCAAAACAGAGGAAGTAAAGGTCTTTCATTCCAACTTGATATCACAGGCACAAAAACAACACAACAGCGCACCAGCGGAGCGTGTGTCAATAAAGTCTAATGCAAAATCAGCGTGATCTATTGATTGCTTTGGACAAATAGGGGTCAGGCTTAGTGTTACGGCCTAGTGCCTCACATGAGTGAAAAATCTCTGTAATTTAAGTCTGCGACAAATAGACGCTATCAAATATAGACAACAGACTAACTAGGATCTGTGTTCTTGTTATTAAACCGCAAATCCTTTTCCAGCTGGCACAAAAAACCAAGCTTGGTGTGATGATTAACAGTGATACTCTGTGATAATACTGTGTCAGCAAATTAAAGATGAAGGCATCAAAGACACACCAACAACCAACAAGAATAGAGCAAACAGAGGGAATTAATGGCCTCTTCGATCCTGAGTGCAGTATTTTCTGGCTGCTGCACTGTGACAAGGGGAACCTGTGTCAGCACTCTGCCAGGATCCTGGAAAAAATCTGACTCCAGTTTTCCTTCCTCTCTGTTTCAGCGTGTAACCGAAGCAGAGAGCAGGAAAAATAACCACAAATGATGGAATCCACCATTCATCGAGGGGACGACTTCAAAGAGGGCAGGATGCAAATACAAGCTACTTTCAGGTGTCATGACACCAGAGAAAGGCCTTTAAAACAATTAGCAAATAAATGATGCCTGTGTTGGAGAAACAAAGGTGCAAGGAACAGTCCAGAGCCAAGTTTTACATCAACAGTTTTTTTTTTTTCAAACATGCATTCATGGAGCTGCATAATGAATCTAATCCAAAGAGGGGGGCTGATGGAACGCACAATAGGAGATCTTAGCAGCTAACAGCGCACAGTGTGCTCTTTGCTGCTGCTGCAGAGGGCAGTGGAGTTTTTTATTATATTACTTTGATGAGTGTGCTGTGGCGAGCGTAAAATGAGGGCCGAGGCAGATTCCAGGATTGGGTCATATGAGTACCACTCCCACTTCTTTCTGCCTGTATGCAGATCAATAGTAAATTACTCATGGGCTAACCTTTTTTAGCAAAAAAAAAGAAGAAAAAGAAGAGTAAAAAAGCAGTTCAGTAAAGTAAATATAAATAGAACAAGGCCCAAAGCAAAGCACACAACATTTGCATGAAGCCTCGTTTCAGACAGGTCTCACAACTTTTTTAAAAACTTTAACAAACACAGCTTTTGTCATATGAGGTTAGCTGTGACGGTCTGTACCATTCAGCTGTTTTTACTGGTGCTTGTTTCAACCAAGTAGCACTGCTAAAGAACTGTATCAAACATTTCAATGGGACCTAAATGAACAACTGAAAACAGACTCTCAACCACACAAGAGGTAAAGCCTTCCTAGACTAAAGTCACAGGTTATAAGTGACATCTGACATGGTTATTAATGCATAACGTTGTTGTTGTTGTTGATCCAACAGCTTTTTTGCTTTTTGTTTATTTTAAGTCTGTTTTTCACAGCTGTTGGAAAAAAAGTTGAATCACCTGTTTCCTAAAGAATGGGAAAACTGCTTCAGCATCAGTGTGAGTACAAGGGTCGAACTGTCATGTGCTTTTATATTACTATATTGCCCTAATCATTTTGTTAAATTCAAAGCCTTCACCTTACCTTGACTGACATAACACTACAAATAAAGTAAAACGGGCCAAACCAGAGCACTGGCCAACAATATTAAACATCTGCAATGAGCATCTGGAGCTTTAGAATCAAATACATTATACAGCCTTGTTATAGCCTTAAACACAATATCATACTGGTTTCTGTGATGAGTTGTGCTTCTTGAGAGCTTATTCTGCACTGAAGAAATGTTGCAATGTCCTCCTTTGTTTGCCAATTACATGAAGCAATCCCACCAACTTTAAGTTCGAGAAACTGCTCTGCTTCATCTCATGTTGTTCTCTGTGGATCTCAAGAACCACTTGCATTTAAAGATATAAATAATCTGCAGATGCTTTCATACATAGCTATACTTATAGAGATCGGAGTTATACATAACGAGTTAAAACAGCCAACTGCAACACTAAAGTCCATCTGAGGATGTGCTCTGGCATCTGGTGTCTCAAGTAAATCCATGACAAGCAGTATTAACGTTACCTGGCTCTCAAGCGTTTAGCCAAACTCTGCTCCATTGCAGCGGGCCTATGCGGTTAACTATCTATCTTAATGTGAGCACGACAGGACCGTTTTAGCGATGTCGACGCTATTGCTCCACCTTACTCGAATAACAGACAGCCAAGACACTATTTGTTATCGACCTTTGTTTACTTAATGCAGAAAAGGGGCTGTGGCAGGCTAATGTTGGGCTAGCCGCGAGCTAACGGCTAACTAGCATATCACTCAGGTTCAGTAGGAGGGCTAGCTAGTCGCATTAGCAGCGGGGTTCAATCAAGCAAACATGGAGAAGATGGCTTGAAGAAAGTGGCAGGTGTTGGCGGCTGCGTTTACCTGTAAAATCGCTAACGGCTGTTATTCGTAGCTGTCCCTCTGCCCCCCACCCTCCTCTGAGCGCAGTCCTTGCTTCTCAGTTTTCCCAATCTGATGCTGAAGGTACTCAGTTACGGCGTATTCCCCCCCAAACAGGGCTCAGGACGCTGCCATATTCCTGATACCAAAAGTGTGGCAGTGCGCATGCGTGAGGCCAGCCTGTCATGCGGCTGTCAGCTGATTGGTTTGCCGGGGCGCGGAATTATCAAGATGCCTGACCCGAGATCAGTTTTCTTTATTCTCGGCGCTGTTTGTATTGATATGTGCGATTTCAACTGACCTCGGAACGGTTTTTTTGTGTGGCACAAATGCGGGCTGGGTTCAATAGTAGAATCTTCAGTTTCCATTTTGTTCATTTGAAACTAAAGAGTGAACGAGTGACAGTTTTAAAAAAAGGACAAATTACAGCTATATTTTTTAATTACCAAAGAGTCAAATATGGACTGATACTGTCAGATATTTGATTACCTTGCTAAAATAGATTAAATAGACACTGAATAACACTCACTTTTGCATCTTTTCATGTTTTACTTGTTGATATCTTTTTGGAGATTGATAATGGGTTAAAGACTTGAGTGACCTAATTAAGCACTTGCAGCAGGGTTTATTAAATTTAGATGGTTGTCTGTGTTTAAAAGTAACCAGGATCCTTTGGTTACCTGCAAAAAATAGTACACGCAACTTAATATATATACAAAATATTGCATTTTTATTTCTTTTCCATTCCACTACAACCCTTTACTTATGTGCATCTGTCAAATAATTGACTGTAAGCCCAAAATAATTTATTGCAATACCTTTTTAGTAGTTATTATATTGTACATCTATATTCATTAAATTAGTTTTTTTTTCATAAATTTGCTCTGGGAAAAACCTGCATTATTCTATAACTATATATACTATAACTAACTCTATAGTTTGCAGACCAGCAGCAGATATGCCATCAGCATCTACTTATTTTAGCTGGACATCAACAGCTAAATACATGTGATCAATGAAAAGTAAAGGACAAGCAGCACCAAGGTATGAGACTCGTACAAATTCCAGAGTAATCTACGATATGGAATGCTACAGAATGTGGTTTAACCTTGAGTAATGTAGTCTGTGAAATTGTAAATGACTCACCGCGACTGAAGGTAAAGGGGAAACATCTTGGCCTGTGTGACTGACTGATGTTGCACAGTGAACTTGAATGGGGCAGCAAAGTCTGGTCACGTTGTAAGGCATCTGATTAGGTGACCAACCATGCGCTGCCCGTTAGTCTAATTTGATTACAGCTAGAGAGACATGAGGAAAAAAGTTTCCTTCTTTTTTCTCAGAAACCTCCTTAACAATATGGATAGTGATGTCCTCTAGCCTTCAGTGACAAGGGATGAGGATACAGTGCAAGATCATCTAAAAAAGATTTATTTTGGCTCACATGAGGTCAAATGATTCTAGACACTAGGAGACTTTTGAGGGTTACTGCCAAAAAAGGGTGCTTATCAAAAAAAAAAAGTATTTGAAGTCACAAAAGAAAAACAGCGTTACTCCAATACACTATAGCAAGACTGGGACAGTCATATGTCATCTTGGTTTGATAGGTTTTGGTTCTGGTTTTGTTTCCCAATCCAAAGTTTTTAGAATCATTAATCCTAAACTTATTATAAAAACCAGAGGACAAGAACACAAACTGAAAACAAACCTTGTTCACTGCTCTTCTTGGAATAGTGATAATATCCTAGTAAATGCACAGAGGTTTAATTAGCCTACACAAACATCTTATATATGTAATCTTACCATTAGTCTTAAACATTTTAACATGTCAACAAAAACTATTTTTTTGTTAGTTACTCCTACTGCATGCAATACACCTCAACAATCAGGAACTGTTCTCCTTGCACATTTCTTTTCTTACTCTATACTGCCATCTACTGCCGCTTACTATGTATTAAGGCAGGCCAAACTGCTGGTTTGAAGTCACATGCTGTACATGAAATTAATTTACCCCCTTCAGTGTCTCTAACCTTTCAGGAACATACTTGAGAAACTGCATGAAGTCAAAATAACAAACCATATCCTGCCATGACTAATAATTTTAGAGCAGTTTCAGAAGGACAATACATTAAAACTGTAAATAAGATATTTTAACAAACAAATATTCATCTAATAACAAATACGAGTTAATCTGAGGTTGTTATTGGCACGAAATAGAAGAAAAACAGACATAGCCGTGTTAAGTAACCTTGTATATAGCTGAATCTGTTTTTAAATGATTGCTATATTTATGATGACCATCAATATAAATCAATCAATATCAATATTCCTATATATGTAAGGATAATTAACATGTTTTTACGTTGCATTGTCCTACCACTCTGTGTTACACGATGCACGTAGCGGCATTGAACGCACCACCAGTAACCAAGGCAATGACGCTATTCTCCGTTACCAAGGCATTCTCAAGGCAAACACTAGCTGGGTAGCTAGGCTAGCCATCTGCCAGATAATCTTATAGCTATAATATAACTCCCGTTTAGCGCATTGAATGACTTTAACTTTACTTATATGAGAGTTTGCTGGAACAATCGACTCTAGCAGCTTAGCGACTTTAGCTCCTAGTCAGTTGTCTGCGTGGCCTAATTTAGAGGCTGAAACTCCCCTTTTTCTTTTGGATCAGCTCAGTCTGCAAGCTAGCTAACTTAGTAACATTGACGTTAGCTCTACAGCCACCATGGTAAGTAACTGGTATTCTCTGCTGTTAACTCATAGCTAGGCCACCTGTTTACTTTTTGGAAGACAGTATGGTAAACGTCTTGCTCTGTTTTCGAAGGCGAGTAACGTAAGTTAGCAAGCATCATCATATATAGCGAGCTGTGTGTTCATGTGAATAGGCCCTGTCACATATTAGCAGGTGAAATCCTCTTGAAGTTAGCTTATAAGCTAGTTATAGTTTCCATACAGCCTCTCTTTGTCTCTCTCTGATTATCTTTTCTCTTTGGTTACAGTCTTTCAAATAATTTCTCTCTTTTTGTCTCCATTTAGGCTGAATTTGGGTTTAATGAACACCATCAGAATGAAGTCATCAATTACATGCGATTTGCACGTTCAAAAAGGGTCCTGAGACTAAAGACTATTGACTCCTGCTTTGAAGAACTCAAAGATAGCAGGTGAATGGTCCTAAATATTTATTTTTGGTATTATTGTTTACATTCACTTAACTTAAGACTCATATTTTGTATAAAACAAACATAGAACACAACAATCTAATGATTTTCGTTTTACTTGGACCAGTGTTATTTACAGGTGTGTGCATGTATGTTTCTCTCCAAAGGCTGGTGGAAGAAACCTTCACAGTGGATGAAGTGAGGGAGATGTTGGATGGACTGCAGGTGGTGGTGCGAGGGGAGGTGGAGATGGAGCTCATCAATACAGCCCACACCAATGTGCTGCTGCTCAGGCAGCTCTTCTCTCAGGCCGAGAAGTTTTACCTTCGTCTGCAGAGTGATATCTCAGAGCTGGAAAACAGGTGAGCAATGAAGAAGTTTCCTACTCATGCGTCCTGTTAAGTGTTTGATGAAGATATTAAAACAACCAAAAAACATTCGACAAAATGTGACATAGTCAGGTTTGCTCCCAAATATGTATGAAACCTTTATATTAAATATACAGCTCCTCCAAACTCCTGAAACATAATAATTTTTACTAAGTCTTCCCATATTTTAAAATGCTCTTGTGCAAGATTTGGATCTCGTACGCACAAAAAGTCATTTATGAACTTTGGAGGTTCTGATGTAGGAACAATAATTCACATGAAATTAGCTGTGAAAAGGACAATATCAAAAATTTATACAAAAGGATGTGACAGTTTAGGGTCAAACTGAGTGCCACAGCAGAGTTAGAAGCGAGCCTGGCCTCAATACACCTTAAATTTTATGAGAAAAACTCCTCCACTTGACACCACTTCCTCCTCCTCAGTGCTCTTAAGGTTTACATCTTTTATGTGTTACAGTACATGCCAGGCTGAAAGGTCAATGCCAAGCCACATCCTCACGTGCATCATGTGAATTTAACCCTTCTTTCCATTACAGTGTCTTCCTTTTAGCAACAATGTTTGGTTAAACTGAAAACCGCAACTTCTGCCACCCTTTTACTGTGTTTTGAGGTCACTTTACCCAAATTATACAAACAATATATTTTACAACCTCTGAGGCCAGCGTAATACAACAGAACACAATAGAGTCATGGCAATGAATCTCAAATCAATAGAAACTCGATTTAAAGAGCAAAAAGTCAATGTATCAAACA
Organism: Ctenochaetus striatus; assembly: GCA_034780835.1. Classification (NCBI taxonomy): domain Eukaryota; kingdom Metazoa; phylum Chordata; class Actinopteri; order Acanthuriformes; family Acanthuridae; genus Ctenochaetus; species Ctenochaetus striatus. Next base: position 5,500,454 of record JAUZTA010000016.1, on the reverse strand, counting down.
CTGCTTTTCTTATCAAGAGTAAATCTTTCTTTTGCGCTGCGAATTATCGCATGGGGCTAAATGAAAATTGTCGTTCGTAGTTTGGGTGAAAAATCTTTTTCAATCTTTTACTTGACAAAGTGATGTTGCGGTTGGAAATTTAAGTTTTAAGTGTTCATGTACATTTTGAATAATGGGGGCTCATGTTTATGACTATGTGCTTTTGAAATGATGAGGTCACAAAGTATGTAGCCTCGTGTGCTGAAATGAAATCAATAGATCAAAAAAGAACTCACTTAAATGTCTTTAAGACTGTTTTTACATGTTGAGAATATGAAGAGTGAACATAGAGCAAACCAGGCGTTACAGAGAGAAATCATATTCGATCTGCTGTTAAACTGGCTTCACATTCTTGGCAGTTGGTTCATGGGCACAAATACAGTCATGTCTAAGAGCATAGAGGTTGTCATCTGAAAAGAAAATATAGCAGTGACAGTTAATCAACAATGTTGACTTCAATGTAATTGAATGTCAAACTAAAGCACAAGGGACGTGTCATCCTGCTCCTCTTTTTTACCAGTGAGCTAGAGGAAGCACAACTTTTCCACTTGAACTACCTCAACACTGTCACTGATCTGATCTTCAGTCTTTGACCAAAAGGTCATAAAATAAGGCCAGTATCCTCGCTGTAGGTTTGAATGTACCACTCTAATCCTTAGGTGAACTTCATGTAACATTTAACCTTGTAACCTTTCACCTCAAAAAACCCTGAACATGTTTTGTAAATGCTCCTTTGTTTTTAATGCGCTCACACTGGGTGGATGAAAAAGCCCTAAAGCTTTTTTGAGGGGCCCTACGTGACTGATACGGTGTCTCAAGCAAGATATACGCCCAATGTCACGGTCTACGTGTGTTCAGCTGCTTTTTTAAAAACCACATTTAAGCTTTTTCACTGAGCTATTCTGTTTACCACAAGCCTTTATATCGTAAGTGCTAAACTGCCATCAGGAGCAGCGGTGTTCACGTTCCTTGGCAGCAACCGCCAAGTAGTAGATTATTGCAATTTCAGAAAAACATCAACAACAATATTTGTGGTGACAAGATGACAGTTAAGTGATGAGACCGATATGAAATGCCTTTCGCTCCGTTCACTGTTGCTCTCAAAGTATTCCCATGAACTTTTCATACTTTGTATTTTATAGAAAAAGATTTTATTTCTTTTTAAAATTTGTAGATAGGATTTAAAACTCTCTTTGTATTTTCTTAATTTTCATTATTATTTTGCTATATAGGGAGCTTCTCGAACAAGTGGCTGAATTTGAGAAGACTGACTTTAAAACAGCCGATAAGGTGAGTGTAATATGCGGCTCTATCACGTTCAGACCTTCAAATATCACCATCAGAGAAGTCATTAATCATGTGTTCGAAGGATACTTATACCCACATGAAACCCAATAACTAAAGAAGAATGCAGCGTCCCTTTGCATTTTAAATAGTTTTGCATGTCAGCCAGCTTGGCCCACAGATGTCACACATCACTGAGGTTGACACCTGTGGTTTTCTCAATACACAGCAAAAGGAAAACAAATCAACTTTGTAATGCAACACCCCGTTCTGATATAGGTACGGCTACTCACATTCATATGAAGACTACTCATCTTCGCATTTCTAAGAAAAGCGAGACGAAGTGAAGCTGCCATGTTACAGGCTAAGAACAGTGTGTTATTGTCTCAGTTGTAAAGTGCTGACCTTTTTTTCTCAGATAAATCAGGAAACAAGCAAACCGAAGCTAGCACCACTAAATGAAGGCGGTGTGTCTGAACTACTCAACAAGGTAAAGAAACATATCGCATGAATTTTACGCACAGAATAAAGTTTTGCCCTGATTGAACTCAAACATTCCTTCACGCCTATCTAAATTTTTATTTAGGAAATTGCAAGACTACAAGAAGAAAATGATAAACTAAAAGCCAGGCTGCGGACTTTGGAATCCCAGGTATAACAATTAATCACCAACATCACAAACCAATCAGCTGACAAACGTGCAGCATCTTGTTCATATTGATAACTCTGTCCTCTAATCACTTCTTAGGCGATGAGCGCCCTTGATGAGAAAACCAGGGCAGAAAGAGCTCTGAAAGACCTTCAGAAGGTCCAAGGTGAACAGCAGGTACTGCTGGGAGTTTGGTTTGCCAAAAGCATCACATTTTTTTGTGTCATTTGGGTTTGCTTTCCATTTTACTACCTTTGTTTCAACTATTGATATTTTCATTTTTCGCATCTGAACATTTGCTGTCATTTGTTTTTATCTGCTAACTTGGACCTTAAATGGTATGTTGCTTTTGTCTGTCACTGTGTATAAGATTTAGGTGTAGATTCTGTAGCGGAGAGATGTTGTAGAGTTGTTGTTTTTTCATTTCTTGTAAACTTGTACGTTGTTATTTTTCTCTGTAAAGCTGGCTGATCAATCCCAGGAGATCAGCAGCCTGGAGGACACAGTGGCGGCCCTGAGGGAGGACTACGAAAGGACTCTTAGTGCCAACGCTGTCACCCAAAAGGATCTGCAAGAGAATCTGATCTCCTCTAAACACGAGCTTCTGCGAGTGCAGGAGCAGCTGGCCTTGGCAGAGAAGGTACATCACTGTGGTTGATCTTCACCTGCAACCGACAGAAACCAGATTCTACAGTTAACACACGGAAATGTTTGTCACACGCATACTGGATGAATGATAAGATAATGATCTAAGGTGGAAAGAGTTTATATCAGAAAGCCCAAGACATTTACTTTGCAACATAATCTTCTACTACGTTTACACATCTGGTCCAGCTGTTGTGAAGCATATGGATCTCTTCTTTGTAGAAGGCTTGCACCCTCAGAAAGTGGTCCACAGCAGAGAGGACTTCATGATCACTGTCAAAATGATGTCCACTGAACTTAAACTAGTCTAACTCTAACCCTAACAACTGAATAGGGAGGGTGTTTGACATACTCAGATAAGCATTTTAAGCATCAGCTGCACAAAGGCAGATGTTGTCTATGTTCTACTGAAACACAGATACGACAAAAGTTATTAACCTGAAACTTTCTGCATGATCAATCAAAGAGATAAGATATACATGCATGTTACAAAGGCTGTATTCACTCATTTCCTTCTACAACAGACTAACTTATCAACCAACCCTTGTGTGTTTGTGGTGTTTTCTCACTTGTTGTTGAGGTGTTGAAGCAGTTCCAGTAAATGCAGCTTCTTTGCAGTTGTTTCAATGTGCTTATGTGTACGACATGTAGGAGTTGGAGAAGAAATTTCAACAGACCGCGGCATACCGCAACATGAAGGAGATCCTAACCAAGAAGAACGAGCAGATCAAAGAAATTAGAAAACGATTGCAGAGGTGAGAATTTATCGAGACCAAAACAATGCAAATATCAATAAATCACTCCACTCCAGAGTGTTACATTCTCATACAGCCTGATAGATGCATAAAACATGTTTAAATAATTGGAAAGATTACAAAAAGACACTAGCATATATATATATATGTTTTTTAATTGTAAAAATGGCTTTCTTATACAAAAACATGTCTAATATCAGGTTTGTATCACTTGTCCATTCCAGATATGAGCCCAACGAATGAATCCTACCCAAGACAACTGGATAAACAGGTGTTCAGAGGGCGAGACAGGAAAATTTATGACTGTGGTTTGGAGGATAAACCATCAGATTCACTGCTGTAAGACAAGAGAGACAGAAAAAAGCACTTCCCCCGACACATTTGTTTTTTTTTTTTTTCATGCTTTATCTGACATCTTTAGTAGTTCCTGGCTTTAGTTAAGAGCTGCAGCAGCACACGCACAGCTAAGCAACGTAACTGAAGTGAAATGATAGCTGTGCTTTTTTCTACGTCTCAATTGGAGCTCACTTACAGTAGCTAGCAGACTTCCCTCAGTGCTCTATGCAATCACTATCAAGGACATTGTCCCTGTTTGAAGAGGCCTTGTCCTTTTGCTGAAATTGGACAGAAACGCACAGTCTGCCTGAAGCTTTGCAGTCTTATCCATCAGATGGTTTTCGGTGATATTTAGCTTTTTAACATCAGGTGATTAAATATTTAGTTTTTGTTGATCAGTCTTAATTTTTGCAGCCCGTCTCGTAGTCAGACTTTATATATTAGACCCAATCAAATCACAAACCAGTGTGTTAATTAATATTGAACAGCCTTTTCTTAATGTTTCTGAGGTTAACTCTGCTTTAATCTGGTACCTAAACACTAAGCATTTTCACACAAAAATATTCCCGTTGGTGTGACATTCTGTGAAAGGCTAATTATCTAAAATACAACAAAATTCTTATATTACTTTTTCTGCTCTTACATATGGAGTGACGTGGATAATGGCTTTGAATGTTTCCCTACTTTACTACACAAAGGGCATAGAATATTTTTGTCTGAAATCCTTAACTGTGTACTTTTCCGTATTGCTGTGGGTGGTGGAGTGTAAGAGAAAACAAAAAACTGAATACATACATGATGTTCATGAAGTAATGCTCTTGTAGAGTATGATACATCTACCCTATATTACACTAGATGTGCATTTGTTTGTATTGTGCAAAGTATGGGGTAATAAAAGCTGTTACCAAATACATACATGTGTAGCAACTTTTATTTAGCGTAGTCATTCTAGATCGTCATCATTACATTGTTTTTTTATTTTTCTATTAAAGCTGAACGTCAAGTGAGTTCAGTGAAATATAATTGTGACGTCTGGGCCTTGGATTTGTTTTAATAGTTAAGCTTATTGATATATAAGACAGTAAATATGTCCAGGGTGTCTCCCTCTTCTGGCCCACTGCATGCTGGGATATGATTCAGGATGTTGTGACCCGGATGAACTATAAGAAGATGGAAAAATTAAAATGAAATTT
>JAUZTA010000016.1:5436979-5452454 GCA_034780835.1 Ctenochaetus striatus | reverse complement strand
GGCTTGTTTGCCCTGGTGGGCGCTGCAAGGAATGTAGTTTGGAATCTCAGCGGAAACCTCAAACCAGGCCCTCTGAGGAAATTCCAATTTATTAAACTTTGGGCTTGTATTAGTAGTTTTTCCCATTATTTTTATCAGTTACAATAACATTCAGCCCTAAAAATGCAGTTGCTATGATCTGAGAACCTTTAAAGCCAGACAGAGCAACAAGAAACATAGAAGAGTTAGAAAGTCACACTATAATTTGGTTTAGTTTATACGTATTTAATCAGCTTTATTTGGATGTTTTAAACAGAACCTGAAATGTCAGTAATTTTACTTTGTTGCACAGTTAAACTGGACCAGTACATAAATCTGTAAACTTTGATAGATGCTTGTAACAGACAGTTCAGGTGTACTGATGACCTTTGGTTTCCCTACCCAATTAATTTAGCTGCCTTGAAGTTTATCAAAAACTAGCATAACTCTTTTCTTCTCTTGGATGTACTTTTAATTAAAGCTGCTGCATTCCCAGGTTCTGGTAATTAACTTGATAAATGCATTGGTATTATTCCCAATGAAGATGACAGCCGAAACTACAAAAATGAAACCCAAGTTGTGTGTTGTTGTTGAATATAACATATATTTGCTCCGGCTTTAGTCAACAATCTCAATTTGACATCTCAGTCGTGGAGTTTTTATCCTAACAGGTTGTGATAACTCATGCTGACCATCACAATGGCTCCTCAGAAGAACTTGAGATCATTTTCACTGACCCGCTGATAGCCAGAATGGCCCGGGAGTCAGAGTTCACTTGGGTTAGAGACAAGCCTCTGAACCAGAGACCAGCCTCACAAAGACAAATCAACCTGCCCTGTGTGAGAGGATCCATCGACCAGGCCGGCCCCGCTGCAGCCCAGCAGCTCTGCCGCCCTGCCGGATGTTGCTCCTCTCAGAGAGGGAGGCGCTGGGGGCGACCGAGGGCCCCATAAACTCATAAACCCATAAAGTGGGGAAACAGTAGTTGATTATTCTACCATTCTGTCCATTTGTCGATAGGCTTCAGTGGCCTCCCCCCTGCAAGGAGGAACAAAGCAGGAGTGTCCTGACCCTGCCAGGAGGATTTATTGTGGTGTGTTCTTGTCCGCGTCCTGTCTGTTTTGTCCGCTCGCTCACGCCTCCTTACCACAGTCGGGTTCTTGTTGAATGGGACTTAGGATGAAGCAGCAACTAGTGGCCTTGCCACCAGGGTTGAGTTTATATGAAAGAATGACTGTGAATGAAGATGGACAGATCCAACTGTTTAGCTGATGTTTTGCCTCCTGTGTGTTATTTTATCTATTCATGAATATACTGTCTGATACGCAAGCTAAAAATGAAATACATAACATTTTTCCATCGACATATTTCAGAAACAACTCAACTTTTGTTATGTGTTTTGTTGAGTTGTGTACTGACATCATCCTAAAAGTTTCTAACACCGTTCAAACCCAAAGAACTCTGTACGTTTTTCAAGGTTATGCTGCGTTTCATTTAGGTGCTCATCAAAGGTGTCGTATCCCTTTACAGCCTCCACTTGCTACAACAGACACATGATGATGCATCAAAAAGTGAGGAAGGAAGTCGACAAAAAAAAACCCAAACAACATAACAGGAATAAAACTGAATCATATAAATTTTTTATCTGCAATGGTGGATGTTTAACATTAAAAAAAAAAAAAAGATCCCATGATCCTCTGCTACTTCACGACGTCATCAAAACTACTTTTGTTTGTTTTTGTTTTTGGATGTGAGACATCTAGTGGCAGAAATTACCTATAGCGCATTTAAGCCTTTTTTTCTATTCATTATTAATTAGTTGCTTGTTTGACGTGTAAGTGGTAAGGACTTAAAAATGAATTCATTATCTGTAAAATGATAGTTTACCTTCAACGGTTTACAAAACATGTTTTCACATATTTGTCCTTTATGTCGGCGTGCTGACAACTGGTTTATCAAGACAGCTTTTTGAAGAAGTCATTGAGGTAAATAAAAATTGTTTTAGAGAATATTTTTAGACATTGTTGAGTGTCTGAATGTAGCAGATGTTTTCATTTGTAGCCTGAAACTTCTTTTCCGTCTGAGAGCGTCCTGTATGTTTTTAGGCCACTTTCCACTCATTGCTCAAAACTCACTGGATTAAACCAGAGCAAAAAGGCCCATACACCCCCTAATCTCTCTCCCCTGACCTCCACACCCTCTGGGCCTTGACTCTCACCCTTCTCCTTGCTCCCCCTCCCCTTTTCCCCCGCCCCGACTCTCTCCCTCGCAGTGCGAAAGAGGAGCTAGGATCAAAGGCCATAAACCATGGCAGTGATTTCTGGTGATTGATTAGAAGCAGAGGTTGAGAAGCAGCAGCTCTCTCCCCTCCGTTCTTCCCACCCTCCGGTGCTGCGGACGCGTTCTCCCAGGGCTCTCGTAAATAGCTCAGGCTTCAAGTGTGAAAAAGAGTTGCCGCGATTGGCAGACAGAGCCCAGAAACACATCCGTGCCGGGGCAGCTCGGCCGGTTTTCTCTGCCTCGTCCTCCTCCTCCTCCTCGGATGGCAGGGGGGTGTCAGTTGATAAGAACCATTTGTTGTCTCGCTCGGATCTGGGGAGGGACAGCGTAATCCCCTCGCCCTGGTCTGTTCGCAGAGCTGGAGGAAAGGAGCAGAGGAGAGGAGGAGGAATTGATTTTCAGAGAGAGGGCATGCGGAGAATTGAACTCAGATGTGTAGCAGAGACAGGGGTTTGAAAGAAGCATTCGACTTGCGGGGAAACGTGTCTGTAGCTCACAGCACAAGGGGGCCGTGCAATTTGAACTCGAGCAAGTCCTTCTAATGTTAATCAATTGCATAGCTGTCTTTCACCATCCTCTCCCCGCCTCCTCCTCCTCCTCCTCCTCCTCCTCCTCCCTCTGTCCTGAGCCCAACTCAGCCCGGAGGCCTCTTGACAAACAAGTGGTCCTGTAAAGGCATTTTAATAGGCCAGTGCCCATTCAGAGGCCTTGAGATTAACGCGTTACCACGCCGCATGCTTTCTGCACAGAGACACAAATACTGTCTCACCTCTCTCCCTGTCTCTCCTACCCTGCCTGATCTCACCTGGAGCTGTGAGCCTAATGATGTTCGGAGTGTGGGCCTCGCAGCGACAGCTCCAGTCCCGGGGAGATGTGTCTCATGTCAGACTTTGCGCCAGACAGACTCCAATAAGGAAAGGGGGCGGCTGCAGCGGCGGTGTAGGTGGTGGTGGGGTGGGGTGGGTGTTCTTCAACGCAGCTGGAGCGAAGCCAAAACTAAAAGTGCAATTCTCCGAAGGTTTTTGTTTTTTCCTCTGTGGTATTTACAAAGTGATTGAGCGCATTTTTGAGTGTCATGGAGTATCTCATTACGCTCTTAAAAGCTTTTTATCCGTCCACATGCTCTGAGATATGTACACATGCATCACACACTGCAGATACTCATTCATGCAGACACATAATCTCTCATTTTCTCTCACTTTCCTCGACGGCTCCCAACTGTACACACACACACACACACATACACACACACACACTTGGTGCAGCTGGAGGATGGGCCGTCATTATTAACTGTTTGGCGACCTCATGACTTCATCTTAGCTGCTGTCAGAGGCGGCCCACATTATGTCTCCGCTCGGCTCAATGGGCTCTTTGTTCTGGCTTGGCTCTGGAGCAGCTCAGCATGGGGCTGCGTGAGTCCAACAGTCCCACTGCGGCTCTGGAGGGAGGGAGAGGGATAGATGGAGGGAGGTAGTGGAGATTTGGGGAAAGACATGGGAACTGGGAGAAAACCTGGGAAAATGAGGGATGAGATCAGGAAATCAAGAGCGAATAGCAAGAGATTAGCGGGAAGAAAGACTGAATGAGATACAGGAGGTGGGATGTGCAGAGGCGAGGGAGGGGAAATGAAGGATGGGGAGGGAAGGGAGAGCTACAGGTGAATCCTAAAGGAGCCTGTAACAGCTGAGTCTTTTACTATGATAATTTTAAACACTGCTCTGCTTCCATCTCACTGATTCACTCCAATATGAGTATGGGATTATGGAGGGAACTTGTCATATGAGCTGCAGCAGCCATCCCTGTGAGGAATGTGGGATTAATAGCAATGTAATGCGGAGATTAGGGAAAGAGGCGAGAGCCGAGCGGGAGAGGAGGATTCGACTGCCCGAAGTGACAGGAGAGGTCATACATGAGGAGAGCTCATTACGGGGGGGGGGGGGGGACAGCAACAGGAGGCACGGGGGGAGACGGACTGTTAAAGCAGGAGAGAAACTTAAAGGTGAACAGATGAAAGTGATTACAGGAAGCCATGTAACATGTGACCTGAAAAACAAACCTGTCAGATGTTAAACTTGGTGATAAAATGATTTAAAAAAGCTAATTTTCATTAACATCCTCCGTGTTTCTCAACATAGAATCTTGAGATTGAGATTATCTCTGATAAAAGTTGTTTGATCAGTTAAATGCTACGATTATGCTTTTTTTGGTCAATTTAGTATTATGTGTCTCTTAAGTAACCAATCATGCCCAAGTGCTCCTTTTAATGTTGAAAACAGTCTGTCATCAGTGACATTTGAATCAAAAGTCCCTTTTTCATAAGCAGTCATACCTGAAATGCTTAAGAACATTTCCTGCATTGAAAGTAAATGGGAGAAGGGTTAGATATTTCACAAAAAAATACAGTTTTCATCCATTTTCACCACCATTTTTCTGAAAATAATAAGAGTTGTACTACACTGAGTAAATGTGCCTTAGGCCTCTTCTCATCTCTCTTGTTCCTGAATGTAGTTGCATGTCTGAAAAACAAAAATCACTAGCATGCATGAAAGGTTATCTGAGTAATTTACCAGGAACCAAGTGCAAAAGCGGATAGCGGATAAAGAATCTTTCCTTGTTTTATAGTTAGTTGCTTATTTTTTCATCTCACACCTCTACAAATTCTTCTAATGACAGTTACACATTTGTGGAGAAAATTAATAGTTTGCACATCAAATATCTCTTCATTCTATTGCATGCTACAATGTGTATATAGTGAGTTGGGGCTACTGGCTAATCCAACCCATGAAAAACAATAAAATTGCTCTAAGTGCATCAAATCGTCCGAACCTGCAACTTTTACACTGTGTCATCCTTTTTTATTGCACTGGAGAGCCATTTATCAAATCACACACAGAAAGTCTGGTGGTGTCTTTTCCTTCCTCCAGCTCACCTCCAACCTCCAGCTCCTCCTCAGCAGACTGTAGTTAAGTCTGTTTGGCCAACATAGCAGATCCTCTAATCTGCAGAGCTTTCCCTGCTCGCTGCAGACGCTGTAATGAAGGGTTCCAGGTCTCACCTGTATTTTTAAAGCGGGGGAGGGGGTGAACTACACCCTGTTTATTAAGTGGGCGCTCCCGTTCATATCACACGCTGGGGGCGGGTGAGGGTCAGGTCTGGGGTTTTTGTAGTAAACGTGCCCCAACCGTCAGCCGTAATGATGATAGGATGTTGGAGGGCGAATGATGAAAAGGCTCTTTGTGAGGTTTTTTGGCATCTTTCGCGTCTCGATGGGGGAAAAAAAATGTGGAAAATGAACTAATGTTATTTTAGATAATTAATGTGTCAGGCTTTGGGTAAAAAGTTGATTCAGTTAGCATTAGTGTTTTGGGTTTTTTTTTTGGTTTTTAACACCAGGTGACTTCATTTGTGTGCAGAACAGCCTCTCATTGTGGGAGCAGGAGTAAAGGAGTCAGTTGAGTTGTGTTATTTTTATGGCGTTTGGCTTGTAGTTTGGAATTCTGATTGTCATGCTCCCCGGTAAAAAGACCTTATGTCCAAATGTGACGGGTTAGAAACTGTAAGCATTACCAGCTGCACCATCAAAGGCCCAGGCATGCTGTTCATTTAACCCAAATCCGTCACACTCATGCGTAGCCCCTGATTCAACCTGTAATGTAGACATTCAGCTGAAGGCATTAGACTGAGACTAATGTAGAGTTATGAATGCGAATTAACTCCCTGCACCTCTCTACCTGTTGCACATATAATTGTTTGACCAGAGTAGTGTTGGAAATTAATTTATAATGAATAAAAATCAGGTTTTTACACTTTGTCTCTACATGTGTGACACTTGTAAATGAACAGTGGTCAGAAAATGTCATATTGTCTCCACATGGATGGGTAAAACATTGAAGCAGGTCTGGTCAGGCACTTTGTGGTGGTAAAGTTAAGAATTCAGCTTTGCGGCGGAGCACCACAGGAGGTACTGTTCACCTGATTAACAGTAGTCCCGCATTGCCACCCCCCACGGCGCCGTAACAGTGTTAGAGAAAGGCCTGGCAGTGATTATTATTCTGCTCCTATGTGGGGAAAAACACTCTAGTTTGTGTGCATTTCTTTATTCCGTTTAATAAACCAACCCTAACCCTAACCAATCACCGAGGAAGGTGCTTAAGCAAGGATGCAATGACAAAATAGTAACACACAGACAGTGAAAACAGAGGAGAATCCCAAGTTAAATAGTCGCCCAATGAAAGATTTATGCCCACAGTCTACATCCTTGGAGTCAGAGTACCTTAAAGACCAGCATCACATCACTTTTTCATCCCAGAGCCTCTAATCCAAAACAGTTGGATGCTGTTTAAAAAGTACAAAAACAGGATACATTCATTTACAAACAGACTATTTTTTTTTACCAACAACTGTTTTATGTTGTTTCTGAGCTCACAAAGTATACAGTACAATCATGTGCTTCACAAAGTGATAAAACCTTGCCCCATATTTGCTTGTGTAAGTCTGAATATTTTACAGGATGCCTCTTTCGTGCCCTATAATGATACTTTCACCTGTGACTCATAAACCTGTTTACCTGTGGAATGTTCCAAACAGGTGTTTTTGAAATATTTGACATTTTCCCAGCCGTCTGTGGCTCCTGTCCCACTTGTTTTAAACATTTTGCAGACTCCACATTCAGAATGAACATAAATTTCCCCCAAATCAATTAAGTTGTTGAAGTAAAACATCAAACAATATCGTCTTTGTACTATTTTCAGTCGAGTGCATGTCAAAAAGGAATGGAAAATGATCATGTTCTGTTTTATTTATGTTTTACACGGTCCAAACTTTTTTTTGGAATCAAGATTGGACCTGAGTTAAAACAGAAATGGAAAAATATGTAAATGAGAACAACTTTATAGTGAGTTTAGTTTTAGGAAACAGAGCAGAAGTTTAACCAGAGATCTCTCCTAAAATGACCTGGAGATGTTCTTCTGGTTTTCACACTTAAACAGCGTTTTCAAAATGACCCTGCCAAACGTGGACTCAGTCTAAGTGTCGTTCAAACATGGCCGCTAAAACAGCTTCACCTCTGTTTGTTGTGCTGCAGAGCAGGTGCAAGAATAGCAGACAGTGAATTAGACAGACAGATTCACACCCACATGTCTAATCATCACCACAGAAGAGACAGACAGAGAGAGAGAGAGTCCACTCTGGACTTAGATGCTCACCAGTCATTGATAAAGTGCTTAGCAGCAGGAAAATTAATGAATCCGGCCTGACTGGGAAAGGGGGGGGGTTTGGGGTTGGACGGGAGGGATAGAAAGAGGAGGAGGAGGGCTGTTGGGGGTGTGTGGAGGGGTAATCCTGTTCCAGCTAAATGGCTGATCCCTCTCATTCCTTAGATATCAAATGTCAAGAGTTAAATTAGCCTGCTAGCCTCAGATAGGAGTTAACATGCTTTTAAATGGGGCGGGGCGCGGCGATTCCTGCCCCCTCTGGGATGGCGTGCAGGTGCCTTTGAAGTGTCTAATTATCCAGCTCCTAGTAATTCTGGCTAACTATCCTAATGGGGGCCTCGATGCCGCAGTGAAGCGCACACTTAACATACTTAAATCCATGCACCAGAATGTGTGAATGTGCATTTTTTTTTTTTACACAAGCAAAAAACACACAACATCATGCTGCATTTACACTGAGTGTTAAGGAAACAAATGCAACACGGACCCAAAGTCAGAACTATGAAATGTGAAGTGAAAGAACTTTGTGTTATCATCCGGCGTTGTAAGGTGGAAAACATCCGCAGTGGCATTCTGGATCATATTTGAAGTGCTTGCAATTACTTTATTATTTTTTTTCTATTCTATCCAAACTGTTGGCTCCGGGTTTCTTTGCTTTGGCTGGATATCCATTTCTCTTGGCGAGCCGTTCCTAATCTGAGTGCCACAGACTTGGTCCGGATCACTCTGGTGTCAGAAGTGGGATTCCAATGCTGAGGCCCAGTGGAAAGCTGGCCCACTCTGGTCTGGTGGGCAGTGGGCCCAGATTCACCCTAAAAGACCCACTTTCCCAAATGGACATAATTCTGCCCCGGTCTGCCCTGGCAAACAATCATTTTACATTGTTACAGAGGACAGTGTGAATAACTAACAGGTTATGGCTGATCATAGCCGGCTTGTGACTACCTGAAGTAATGCTAATAGAGTCTATAAGCCAATCAGACCATTAAATGGCATTTTTTTGCTTTGAAGCCTTGATCAAATGCATCTCTTGGTGTTTGATTCCTCAAAGAATGCAGGCCAAGGTGCCCTTTGAGTGAAAAACCTTAAAAGCCATAACTATCCATGGTCAAAAAACGCATCAGTGTGCATTTTAGAGTCGGGGCTTTCAGCTCTCTCACTGCAATGCTCATTGCTCCCTCACAATGTGGCCCTGATGAAACGGTAGTGGGGTTTCGGCCGCTCTATGGTGGGCCTGTGCCCCTAATGGGTGAATAAGGGGTAGCTAGGGGCAGGCGGAGGCTTGGCACGACACAACCCTGCTGTGAGGCTGATTTGAGGTGAGCGCAGGGAAGATGGAAGGCGCCAAGCAGACTTTGATTTGCCCCTCCCCAGCCCCAGGGCCTGGAGGCTGGGACTGTGAGATGCCGAGCTCTGGGTGCGTCCCAGCAGACCCCTGGCGGCAGAAAGAACAGGCTGGGACCGCGAGGCCGTGGAGCAAAGGGGGTGGGGGAGGTTTTAGGCGTGGGCTGCCGAGAGCCAAATTGAGATGTGAGAGTCATCAAATTTGCTTAGATGAATATTGAAGAGGGCAGTGCAGATGCTGTGTGGGAAATCAGCAGCTGACAATCGACTGCTTACCAGGAGGAGGAACATCCTGACCTGCCCTTGCCTCTCTCTGCAATTCGTCCAAACATCAGTCACACGCTGGTGGTTAAATAATGCACCACTACGGATTTACCCTGCGCTCACGTTTGATTCCGTCTCTGTAAAGTTGAAGGGAGTGAACTTTATGTTTAATGAAGTTCTCCAGGGCTCTGACAAATATTTTGAATGATGATTGCTAACCGTCCTGCCCCCAGATACGAAGGTAATGACCTTGTTTTGCCTTCTGACATTTATAAGATTTGTTTCTCATGGAGTTTCTTGAGAGGCAACCCTATTTGGACTCGGTAACCCTCGTATAATGCAGGCCTGAACTCTGTTTTTTTGGGGATGGCACCCGGTTCCTTGTGGCACCGAGCCTGTCAGCAAAAGAAGTTGATCAGAAAAATACCTCACACAATTGCAGTAATCCCCTGTGCTCTTGTTGTGTTGGGTTCGCTGGAGTTTGAGCACTCTCTCTTCCCCTCTCTCTCTCTCTCTCTCTCCCTCGTCTTTCAGCCTGCACTAATCGTGAAAGATTCCCCCTGTCTATAGCGCCGATGCCAGGGCCGGTGAATCAGGTACATAAGCCTAAGCCGCTTGGAGAGGTGCTCTTATTAAACTCCAGCCAGCTGCTGGAATTTTTCTTCCCCCTCTTATTGTTAATTGGGGAGTCTTGAGTCTTTCCCGGGAGTTGATTTGCAAGAGAAAGAAAAAAAAGGAGCAAGAGATTATTGCACAGGAGGAGAGGAGCTTTGAAGAAATGTTTTTGTGATTTCACCGTATATCCTCCACTGCTCTCCTCCTTGTTCGCTCTCCATGTGCTCCCCAGCCAAAACCTGTTTGTGCCACTGACAACGGTGCTTTGAGAAGTTCGAAGGTGGAACACAGCGCATGTCTGGCATTGGCTCAGAGGTACAACAACACCTCCTCTGATGTTTAGGCTTTTAGGAAAGGCAGTAAGGGTGGTGGGGGGGAGTTGTAATGTGATGTGCAGTGGCCCTTTGTGCACCCCCTGAAACATACATGCCCCGGCTTTAGAGACTCTGACTGACGGAGATCGGGCTGGAGGGCAAATCAGATGCTTGAGAGTCAAGGACAGATTGGCATGTGGAGGAACAGCAATCCTTGTTCTTAACCTCTGCC
The DNA here is from genome assembly GCA_034780835.1 of Ctenochaetus striatus. NCBI lineage: Eukaryota > Metazoa > Chordata > Actinopteri > Acanthuriformes > Acanthuridae > Ctenochaetus > Ctenochaetus striatus. The sequence goes on along the minus strand of JAUZTA010000016.1, from coordinate 5,442,174 downwards.
TCTAGAAAATACCTTCAAAAACAACAAGCCAAGGGTTTTGTTTCACTTTTCATATCGTTGAATTGGCTGGGCACCCTTAACTTAAGCCCCCCCTCTTGTCCCAGAGCCCAACTCTCAGAGGATTTGGCCCCACTCCTTTCCTCATTATCTCTTTTAAAATTTCATTTTGTCATTGCATCCACACTCTCTTTTATACCGGCCATATTAAAGGCCATGCATAGGGTTTTTCTCTGAAGGTATTCGTACCAGTTTTACAATAGAGACCCCAGACAAGGGGGAAAAAGGGAGAAACCTGGGCTTTAGGATTTAATGAGTGGCTTGCTGGGGGTGAAAGAAGGATAGAAAGCAAGTGAGGGAGAGCAAGAGAGAGTGCATTTGTAGAGAGTTAGAGAGAGGGAGAGAGGAGAAAGAGAAGTAAGGGTGGAAGAATGCAGGAATGGAGCACCAGGTACCATAATAGTGGCAGAGAAAGCTCCTGAAATACTAGAGCCGGGGCGTGTGCTCTGATCAGGACGGCAGTGAGCACAATTACCTTCTTTTCAAATCCTTCAGTGACACTGCGGGAGGAAGGAGGACTTTGAAACTTGAAAGGCAGGAGCTCGCTTTCAACCTCAAACGCGAGCAGGAAAGGGCTCTGAAATTTGTTCAGTGCTCCCCATCCACCATTAGCTTGTTTCTTCCTCTCGCCTCCAGGCATTTAAGCGCTTTTTGAAAAGATGTTAAGAAATTCAATCACCATAGAGAGAGAGCGGGATAGTTCTTTTTTCTGTTTTTTTGAGAGGCATGCTTTCCTCTGGTCCACAGAGGACCGGCCTGCTGCTTTTGTATTGGGCTGAATAGACCTGCAAACTGGTGGAAGACTGGATGTGGCAACCATGGGAAAAGAGAGGGAAATAAAAGAGGAATAAAAAATGAGGGAGGGAAAAAGGGAAAGGGTCTGCTGGGCGAACGGTCAGAGTAAGAGGAGTGTTGCAGGGTTGAACTTTTCAAAGTTGCATGTGTTTACCTGCGTGTGCTCTGTCTTCATTAGCCCGTATTTTGACAGATACCTGACATGTTATAAGGATACAAAAGTTTTTACCTGCAGGTACAAGAAGCACAGAAGACGAAGCTTTGACTCAGACGAGACTCCAGACTTTCTCTCTCTCACCAGAACGAGGAGTCAATTGACCCTTGTGCTGCCGAGTGTTTGTTTAACCATTTAAGGTGCTATAAACTGAAGTAATGAAGCCCCTTAAGGTGGTATATGGTAGAATGATGAACCCCCCTGTGGGTTTTCCGTGGTGACTGGAGGGGGATGCTGGAACTGTGACACTGCTGTGATTGAACTATTAGTCGCTTGACCTCCCTCAGAGGACAGAGTCATATCTGAATAGCGGTGGAGGTCACCAGAGGAAGGAGGGGAGAAAAAAGGAAGAGCAAGAGAAATGGGGGAAGAAAGTGAACAAAAGAAATTTAATCTGAGAAAATAGTAATGCAGTATTTTCCCAAGTAAGCAGTTAAATTTCTGTAGTAGGTCTTTTTAATCTTAAGAAGGCGTTTTATATCCGTTTAAGCAAATGATTCACCTCTTAAAAGTGTTAGCGTTGTTCATATCTGCAAACCACAGAAACGATAAATTTAAAAGTTTCATGTTTATCATATTAATGTTTCTGCAACACCTCAAAGTGACAAGGTTCAGATTACACATATACAGGTTGACTTTCTCATTAGAGGAGAAGGGGATGATGACAGCTGGGTGAGACAGCTGCCAAGCAGTCAGACCACTATTCAGGACCACTTCAAGACCACCATTCAGTTTCTGTTTCATCCGACAAAACCGGTAATTTAAAGAGAGATGTTACACCATATTTTTATGGTGAAATTTTTTTTTTTATTTCTAACAAGATGGTGGAACATTTTCCAGCCTTGTTTGCGGCGACACAGCTGGGTATTTTTAGCCAAAACATGATCGTTTCCCAAACCCAAACCAAGTTTTTTTGGGCCTAAACCTAACCAGACTTCAACCAGAGTGTTGTCACAACATAAAATTTAAAACTGAAACATGAAGAATGTGAAGTGTCAACACAAAAGAAATATGAAGATTTATTTTATCTGTGCTTGCAGAAACGTATAAAGCCAACATTTATTCTAGTGATCAAATTGTAGTCAAGTATATATGTTTTAGTGCCCAATGGCCTTTTAACTGCTTCACTATCTACCACTGTTGTAACAAGTTTTTTTTTTATAAAAGTCAAATATATTTATGAATGCATGAAAAAAAAACTCATGCGTATAGAGGCAGTTTTTACTTCCACAGATGAAATGGCAGCTTTTTTTGATGCGAACGAGCTGAGAGTGCACAGTGAAATCCTGTGCTGAACGCAGCTACACGCTCTCCCCTTAGCACTGCTCGCTCCCAGCATAGTTTACAGTCTCGACTTCTTACAATCCATGTCAGGAGATGAACCCAATTCCAAAATCCCTTTATGTTAATATTGCGCTTTGCAAGAGCAGACCTATTAATCCAGCTTTAACCGTATAAGTGCCATTATTCCCTTAATAAGATCACTGGCTGTGCAGTATAGGATTAAATACTTATATCATAACTGACACTGTCATTTCCTGCGGATGAGAGTGGCTTGCCTCTCTGGCTGTCAGTTCCGCGTTAAGAATCCTTGAATCCGCTGCCAGTGCTGCGCTGATGCACGGATGGCCCGAACGCCGGTAATGGATGTGGGAGAGTGAGGGGAATAAAAGAGGGACCCGTGGGTTGCTACCCTGCTCTCTCTTCGCCTCTCTCAATCTCATTCTCCCTTTCAGTTTCTCTCTCTTAACCCTCCCCCTTTCTGATCGCTTCTCTTCTTCCGTGAAGTGGCGCGCCATTATGGCGGTCCTCTTCGGTGCTTAAGGTAGGGCTCTTTAATCTGGCCCTCTCCTCTGTTCTTAATTGGCCGTTGGATGCTGTTGGGTTGCGCTGCGTGGTGGGGGAGCCCTGCACCGTCAGGCTGCTAATGCTACAAAACCTCCGGCGCCAGCACAGAGGCATTCTGCCAGGTTCTCAGTGAGCTACATTAACGCAAGAAAGAACATCTGATTGTACTGATGACCAACACCCTCAATGTAAAAAATCATAATTACATGTAACCGGGTTGAACATGAGTAATAAAGGAGTCTGAAAGGAGACTAGCCTGGACTGGAATGAAAGAGCTTGATTAGACGGCTCGGGGAAATAATTAAAGGAAGTCTCACTCATCAGATGGTCTTATTGAAAAACCACAAAGTGCAAAACTTTTTTTAGGCATCCAGACTTCAGTAGTATATCAAGCTATGTCGGTTTCTAAGTTAGTCTAAATAGCATTGTACTACAGAAAAGATTAATACCAGGTCAGAAGGCTAGCTGACCCTTGTTTATGTCAGTTCAGAGGTCAAGCCAAAGGTTGAGGGTCGAGTCTTTCAGGTGGAGCTCAGCCCTTGAACTCAACTCCACATATATCCTATTTACCGAGCAGGCCAGGGAGCTTTCTCCATAGACCCCGCTCCTCCTAATACTGTCCTCAGAGTAAGAAAGATTCGGTTTGAAAACAGAGAAAGAAAGAGAGGGGAGAATGAAGGAAGGTGGAGTTGATGCAACCCATGAGGCTTGTTAATGGGCAGCTTGGGATGCAAACGGAAAGCATGTGATGCCTCCTCCATTGGAAATCCGTTTCTTTATATAAAAAAAAGAACAGACACGGCTTAATTTAAGAACAGACTCTTGAAAAACACCGCCTCAACTGTGCAAAATGAAAAGGTTTGGATTTTTTCGTCCACGGTGTCCGTTTGCTCACGCACCCTCCGCCTCTGAACTCCCACATCTGGCGCTGTGGAAGGCCAACTCCAGCAGATTTACACCCGTAATGCACAGTAGGATTTAGGTGTGCAAACCAAAACTCCGGCTCCTCCCTTTACCAGCGCCTCCTACGTGCACTGACTTCCTCACCATGTGCATGAAAGCTCAGAACATGTGTGTGTTCACCTGTGTGTGTGTGTGTGTGTGTGTGTTAGAGTTACCATGCATATAACACATAACAGTGAGGGAGAGAAATTCCCACATCTGCTCTCATTCTTATATCTGCCTGCAATAAATCAGCAGCTCATCGTTTTCCTCCTCCAAACTTTTAACATCACTCTCTTTCTGTTTATCTCCCCCCCTCGCAGAAGACGAGAGTTCGGGCGCGCCTTACCACCGTGAGAGGCGCAACGCCATCAGCTCCCAGGCCCCGACGCCCGGCGCCGCCGACAGGAACATAAGCGAGGAGCCCTCCACCTCCACAGAAGAGCGCCCCTCCCTGCTCAAAAAGGAACTGCACGGCTCCCTGCCCCACCTGTCCGACCATGCCCTGCCGTACCGAGGCACTCTGTTCACCATGGACCCCCGCAACGGTTACCTGGACTCACACTACCGTAAGTCCACCAGCCACATAGCTATCAGTTCTGTTTATTTTAAAATTGGAACATTTAGAGATTTTTGTAAAAAAGTAAAGAAACTGCAGAGCTCAAGGACATGATTTTAGCTCTGCAAACACTGAGGCCAAGTTTGTCTCTTAACTGTAGGTGAGAGGCAGGACTGCCAGATGCTTGATTAAGTCTGACAGATTAGCCTCTCTCTCTCTCTCGTGTTCGCCTCTACACACACACACACACATTTGTGAACAGGCAGCACACACACACACACACACACACATTTGTGAACACATGCACGCACACTTGTCTTGTTTTGTGCCTGGGAAGTTAGTATGGGGAACGGCCAGCGTAGCTTCTTAATTCCCTCATTAGGGGCCTGTCTGAACACAGTACTCCGCTTTCTCTCATCAACACACACTTCAAAGCCCCAAAGCAGCGCCGAGTCAAACCTCACCACCCCCTACTCTGCCTCTCTCTCTCTCTCTCTCTCTCTCTCTCTCTCTTTCTCTCTCCGTGGGACTCGGAGACTGTGTGAGAGAAAGGTGGTGAGAGAGTGATAGAGAGAGAGAGAGGGAGACTAATGGAGATGAAGCCTGAAAGATTGAGGTGAAGAGAGAGAGCTGTGGCTTGAGTGAGATACTGAAGATAATTTGGAGGAAAAAAAAAAAAAGAAGGTGAGATAGACGGTACTAGTTAGATGAAAGTGAAACTGTGTGTGTGTGTGTGTGTGTGGAGGGAGAACAGGAGATAGATGATTGGGGAGTAAGAGG
>JAUZTA010000016.1:5391863-5402798 GCA_034780835.1 Ctenochaetus striatus | reverse complement strand
ACAGCTCGAAACCATTCATCACACATTTGGCTCATGAAGCTTTACAGTCTGTGCAGCAGGACACTTTTTGTCCCAGGACCCTTAATTCTAACCTACTACAAACCCCATTAAAGGGGGTTAACATCCAAAAATAAGTCCTATTGCTTTAGCATTTAAAGCAAACAATGTATGCTGTAAGTCTTATTTAGTGCATTTAAAATCTGTTTTTAACATTCTTTCTGTACTTTCTCCTCTGTTGTGTCTCCACAGGCCTCCTGCATTAGCGGGCAGTCCGGCTTTTTCCGACATCTCCCTCATCCGGATCTCGCCCCAGCGGAACCCCTCTGTGGGGGCGGAGTCGCCCTTTCACCCTCCGCACCCCTACATCAACCCATACGTGGACTACATCCGTTCGCTCCACAGCAGCCCCTCCATCTCTGTTCTGTCAGCCACACGGGGCCTCAGCCCTGCAGATGGTGAATAAAGTGAAACATACACCGACGCACAAAGCAGGACGCATGTACACACACACACACACACTGCGCAGATGCACACTCAGCACACACACACATGCACATCTGCACCCAGCAGAGCAGAAATGGGCGACAGAACCTCTGTAGACTCGTAAAAATGATATTTGAAATTGATTACAGAGGTTCGATCGCTATTAGGAGGAATCGTGATTCTCTGTATCACTTTAATTCCCGTTTGAGATCAGAAGAGGTCAGGTGAGAGGCAACCAGATCCATCTCTATTAAGACCCGGGGGTTGGTGAGATGTTATCTGAGTGAGGGAGCGGGTGGATGGGAGTATTATGAGTGCGGAGCAATCTGTGTGGGTGGGGGCGCAGGTTGAAGGGAGGCTAATCCTTTTGATCTGTGAGTCATGTCAGAGACCTCTGGAGGATGAATCAGTGAGCGGCAGGGTCACGTACAGTTACAGCGTGCACGCAGAGGGAGGATTGGAGTTCAGGGCTGGGGGGTTTGGGTGTTATGGCGTCCTACAGGGAGCATTTGTTTCCTGAGATCTCGTGACGGATTTGAACTGGGAAATCAATTTAAGCGGCATCCACAAGACAGATGAGCAATTAAAAAATGATGGAAAATATTAAAGCAGTGATGATTAAAGAAGTCACAGTTTGTAATAAATGTATTTTTTGCAGTGAAGTGGCTTTAAAAAGATGTGATTTTAGTATTTTGTAAACACATCAGTTAATCAAGTTGACAGAAAATGAGATTTTAATGACTTATCAGAACAAATATTAAACATAGATAACACATATTTGCTGTTTTCATCTTGTTACATTGAGGATTTGTACATTTTTAGTTTTTCTGTTATCCAAAATTTAATTCCTTTAAGGTTTTGGATGCTGGTTGAAATATGAATCATTAAAAGAGTCGGCCTCGGCTTTTTAGCACTTTTTGCTATATTTTAGATGTTCTATAGACCAAATAATTAGGTGGTTAATAGAATAAATAAATGGCAGATGATGAATATCAAAAATAATTGTTTGTTGCACAACAATTTGAAGTAATTTATGACAATTTCAAGATCATGCAAAACAAGCAAGTGAATGAGAAAGAAACAAGAAAGCCAAAAAAAGATAAAATGCTACAAACATTAAAAAAAATCCTTAGTAAAGAGCTACATTTCAAATATATATCCTGACATTAAACGTGTTGAAAGGGCCTGATGACCTATGAAGGCCCTCATGTCGTCTGCCATCAACCTCTCGGCACTTCAGCAGCAGAGACCCACTTCAGCTGCACACCTTGTGTTGAAGTGTGTCTCTGAAAGCAGCAGCAGGTCCGTTAAAAGCCGTGTCAGGGTGAAGACCATGAGTCTTTGCTCTTCGCCTCGTCCAGCCCCTCTCCTGTACGCCGACGCCGCGCTCTGCGAACAGGAAGTATGTCCTCTCTACCCTCCAATTTCCCATTAACCGCAACATAATGCGCAGCAGTCTCAGCTTGCTTTAAATCAAAATAGTTTCTCCAACCTACCACATGATCCCCTTTCAGTTCATAATGCTGTGAATTGTGAATGAGGCACCTAATTACTCCTTTAATCAATCCGGTGATTAATTAACCCATCAGCTTTTGTGTTGTTAGTATATCACCACGCTTACAGGGAGCCTCCTTCTTCAAAATGCTTTTTTTTTTTCCTTACCAAAAAGTACATTTGAATAATGATGAATTAATTAACAGAATCTAATGGAGATTTAAAGTGGGTGGGATTTAGTGCCACCCTCTCGCTGCCACACATTCGCTTCCACTTCTTTTCTTCTTCTTCTTCGTCTTTTTTTTTTTTCTCTCGCACCTCCCTCACAATTTTTTTTTTCTCTCTTTTCTACACGAGTTGTGGGGTTCAGAGGTAGGCTCGCCCCTGATCCTATTGTAATGCTGAAGGAGCACCCGGTGGCTCACCAAGTCCCGAGGCAAGTTTTCTGCCTTTTTCCATGTCGGGGTGCCACACTGAGAGCCTTCCCCCCTCCTCAACTCTTTTTTTTTTGCCCCCAGGATCACGTTGGATGCCAGGATTTCTGATTTAGAAATTCTGCAAAGCCCCTTTTTTTTTTTTCTGTGTGCGTGGATACTGAATGGGCCATATTATGGTTGAATGCAAAAGCAAAGCTAAGGCGGAACAGTGGAGACAATTAAGAAACTCCCCCTTTCCACTGAAGACATAATACCCAGATCGAATTAATTTAGAATTTTTTTTCTTACGTTCATTGAACCAATCATGGATGCATATTGCTGGCATGCGGGCCTGACTTAAGAGGAAATCTCCTCATACACTGTTTCTTTATTTATTTTCTCTTTATTTCCTCAATTGAGGGGGGGAAAAAAAAAAAGAGCTGCAGCACACTCTGTGGGTCTCAACCGATTCTATATTTGCATCCAAAACCACAGTGTTAGTCTTCTCCTTCTCTCTTTCTTAGAATATTTGCATAAGGAAGCCCACCACCAGATGTTTATTTTTAGGCTACGGTTCAAGGACTTACAAGACTATAACTAAGGGAATGACTCGGAGAAGAGAGGAGACAGAGAGAGAGAGAGTGAAGTGGAGGCAGAATCGTTTGCTGTATCTTTATGCATGCAGATATATCTGGGCAGATTTAGGCCTTTTGTTTCCCCTGTGCAGTTTAAGGGAGCAGAGTCGAGGAGCAGGTTGCATATCTGCAGACTGCAGCCCTGATGTGAACAACACACACATACACACAAGCAGCATCTCTGGCAAAAGATGTGTCAGCCCACATACTCTTACCACACACACACACACACACTCATATACACTCATGCACCCCCTCCAGAGTGATCAAGGAACAGGAGAAGAAGAAGAAGAAGAAGAAGAAGGGAAAAAAAAGGGCTGTTTAAGGCTTGTATTGTAAGACGATCAGTTATAGTGCGCGCGGGCATAAATGCATCAATCAAACACTAATGCACACTCACCGTAATCTCTGAGCAAGCATCCGCTAATCCCCAGTGAGGCTCTCCACTTCAGGTGATGCTCCCTGTGCAGCTGTTTTGCTTAACTTGATGGTGCTGCTAATGTGCTCATTACTGTTCTGCTGAGCTGATTATCATCTAATGTAAATGAACGCAGGCTTGTAATGCAGTGCAGGTGCTCTCCCTGTCATGTTTTCCTCACCACCTCATTTCTTCTTCTTCTTCTTCTTCTCCTCTCCGTCCTTCCTTCCGCATGCATTCCCTTCTTCTGTCACCTGCAGTTTTTGGTTGCCTTATTTCTTCTTTGCTGACCCGATGGTTCCTCTCCTCCAGCCCCTCACACAGGTCTGACCACGGCCGAGTACTACCACCAGATGGCTCTGCTGGCAGGCCACCGTAGCCCCTACACCACCGACCTGCTCCCCTCTGTGGCGGCCACAGCCGGCGCCAGCAGCACCAGCGCCCTTCACATGGAGTACCTGCAGGCGATGGACAGTAAGTCTGCACTGACTCATCTCACACATGACTCATGAGCGACTGCACACTGACACACAAGTTCATGTGCCTTCGGGATGCTGATCCAGGATCCAAAGTTATTTTTTTTATATTCCTCATACATGAGGTCCGGCACTGATCCAGGGACAGCAGTTCTTGTGTGTGAGATTTACAGGCCGTGGGAGTTTTCTTAACTTGATGGTGGCTTATAAATCAGGTCTTTGCAACAGTTTGCCAAGTTGGAGCAACGTAATAATGTCGTTAATTTTAGTTTATTCAACGAGGCCAGTTTAGCATATTGCGGCTGTGGGTGTGCGTGAAGTTTCCAAGCTGTCAACTTTTCATGAGTTACAGTTAATAAAAACAGTTCAGTTTCAGCTTTGTGACCACGCAGAGATCCTTAAAGAGAAGAGAAATTTCTTAATCTATAGAGCAGAGACTCCAAAACTTTTTCAGCTTTAGACCTCAAAAGAAAAATCTGATGTCTCCAAACTTACAAAAACTTACAAAAAACACACCATAAATCACCCCAAGATGTGCACTGATAAACTGCTGAGAAAGAATACAACAAACATGAATTTAAAATGTTTATGAAGTGCTTTTTTTAATCACAAAATACCTCTAAGTGAAGGTCAGATTTGCTGATTGTAATGTCCAGTTCTCACACAACCATATAATTAATTTACAGATTTTTTTCTATATATAATAATAAATAAACTTGAGGAAACAAAAAAAGCATGTTTTTTCTGTTTTAATTAGGAAAATTTATTTACACATCAGCATTGTTAAGCATTTTATTTAGCTAACTGGTGACCTATCAGAATTTACTGCAACTCTAAGTTTGGAAACAACATTATTAAGAATCACATTATCTTTAAATTTTTCTCATAAAAAAAACACAAACAACGAAGAAAATTTTTTGATAAGCAGATCAGTAAATATTAATGTATCGAGCTTAAACAAAAGCTGAAATGCGGTTTATAAAATAAACGTTCTTTAACGAATAACAGTTTTGTTTTATCTTCATTTAAATAATATTCCAACATGTAAAACATCATAACAGAAATTTTTATAAATCAAAATTTGAGCACTGACATCTAAAAAACTGGACTTTTCAACCACATGTAGCTATGCAGTTTAAAAAAAAAAACACCCACCAGTTCTACTGCACTTTCCTGTATTATAAATACACACCTGCACATTATAACATGGGTGGCCCCAGAGGGAATTAAACCTTTGAAATGCACCTTTACAACACACCACTTTTGTACTAAATATAGAGGAAGCTGCAGCTCAACCACGGCGAGGAGGGACCTGCAACTTTACTGTGACATGATTTAAATGAGCTATTGTCTTAATGTGTTGGGCTCAGGACTGTGTGCAGAGGACTTATGCTAATGAGTTATTTTAAAGTGTAAATAGGAAATTAAATGCACACTGAATCTTAGAAAGGTCGGACAGCCTCACCCCGCTCCCTTTGATGAGAATGTATTTAGTCAGGCAGACGCCGCTTTCATGGAAATCCGGGGTGAAGTTCCCCTTATTCCACTGAACAAACTAATTAAAACTAGCCAAACTTGTGCGGGTATCAGAAAATTAATTGCTATTAAGTGGGAATTGGAATGTCCCGCCATTCATCACCGGAGAAATCCTTTCTTCTGTGTCACTTTTTAAGATTAATAGACTGAAACAAAACAATTAGGGCCAAATTTAAGTGGAGATGCGATGCTCCTCACTTAAAAAACGCCTGTGATCATTGCTGGTAATAACTCATCATGTTTCAACAATGTGTGTTCCGGCGGCGGCAAAAAAAAAAATTAACACTTTAAAGCTTTGTTGGATTTCAGAAAAAAAAAAAAACACATACAAAGAGCAGAGTCTGTCAAGAGGCTTTTGGCTGATAATCTCGGCTAGCGTATTACTGCGGCTATTTTAGTCTATTTCACATCAGTGTAATTACCTTCAGTGAGAGTTGTGCTAATGAAACAATGGGCCTGTCCTGCCTATTTGTGCTTTAATGGGCTATTGTCTGTGTTCGCGCTGCCTAATTAGTGCCACAGCTCCCATAGATCATCACACTAAAGTCTGTATTTGTGATCTTTATTAGTTCATTTTTTAATCCGCGTGCTATTTTGGCTGTTTTTTGTGATGTTTTTTCTCATTATTCGATTCACTTTTTTAGTAACATTTTGAACAGTTGAACTCATGTTTGATACAAACAAGCCATTTAATTGTAGTTATTTATTTCAATTCTTAAGGTTGTAATTTCAGTAGATTGACAATAATCGTATCCGTGTAGCAAAATTCACAAATCTCAGAAAGTGACACATGAACTTTATAGTCATAATTGATTATAAGTACTCCAGATTGGGAAAAAGAATAACTGTCATCAGTGTTCATTTCCCAGAATTATAGTTTCTCTTAGTGTCTCAATAAAGTTTTCTTATGCACAAAAAAAAAAAATTCTGGCCCGTCTCACATCCAAACAGCCCCCCTGGGTGACGCCGACCCTCTCAGGTGGCCCTGAGGCGTGTCGGCGAGGGTTCAACCCCGGGTTTTTAGAGCCAGTTCTTATTTCCAACGCCGTCAGTCCTGTCTAAACCCTCCCTGGCCGGAAGAATTAATGACGCGGCACGTAACCGGCCTTCCCGTCCATAAATCAAGAGGAAATTAGAGGGACAGTCCTGCTACGAGCCAGGATGCTCCACTCTCTGTCTGCCCGCTTGGCCGATTTATCATTTGGGCTGTGCATTAATAAACACCACTCCCATGAGGCTTTGCAGTGGTGGGACGCATGGCCCTGCTCCTCGGCTGTGGCCCCCCTCTCCAAGTGAATTCTCCTGATTCACTTCTGGTGGATTCGAAAAAGAAAAGCGTCAAAAACTTTTTGATGTAGAAGGCTGAATTTTTCCAAATTAAGACAATTTTTCTCGCAAGTTGATTCAAATCGAATGAAACAGAGAAAAAAATCCAACATGTCAACGAGCCTCACGCGACAAAACCGCATTGTATCTAGCAATTGTGTGCCCTCAAGGATTCGTATATGCGTATATTTAACCCCCCCGAACACCCCCAATTCACTAAGACATAAAGAAAGAAAGATTTTTCCATACAATGACAATGTAAAGGGGGTGTTGCTCTCTTTACAGCTCCGTGCCATAGTCTAAAAACTCAGGCCTTCGTATGCCAGAACACCACCGCTGCCGCCACAGAGGCGTCCTCACACACACACACACTCACATCCACACACTGTGATTACCATGTGAATGGAGCGCTCTGTAATCGTTGGATGTGTCAGACGAGAGAGATGGAGCATTTACGTTTGGGAGATGGATGGATTGTGGGGGACGTAAATATGGAGGGGGGGGGGGCTGGGGGGGGTTATCGGGGCTGCGTAAGCTGGTTTTGTTTGCCTTTATGAAATAACTCAAAATGTTTTATTTCCAAGTCTTGAGTCACAAAGTCATTGTGTCAGTTCATGCACAAAGCACGACATCCCCTCAGCGCTTCTCCCCCCCCCCACCTCCTCCTTCCATCTCCTTCTGTTTTTCCCTGTCTTGTTTGTGACATCTCCATGTGAAAAGACAACAAAAGTCATGTTTTAATCTCTACCCGTGGCTCATTGTATGCGCAGAGAGAATGGTTGTGCCGTTTCCGCCTTTTACCTTTTCAAACCCCCTTTTCGGTATTTCCAGTCAACACTGATTGCATTTGAATAACGAGTCAAATTGGACTTGATTAAATATTACCATACACAGTCAGAGCATTTCTCCAACATAAAAGGCATGTTTTCTCATGGATGAAATGCAAGCAGTGCATCAAGTGACAGCTGAACACTCATTCAGATGGGCCTTTTGTGTGATGATTGACAAAAATGTCATCTGCTGGGGTTAGATTAGGTTAGAGTTTGGATGAAGTCGAACAGAAAAAAAGCATGTATAAACCAGCGAATGCTCTCTTTTAATCTGTAACTAATTTGTAGGAATTTAGCTGATGCTCCGCTCCAAAAACACACGGAATGAGAGAGTCAGATAAGGGTTCATTTACACTTTTACAGGGCATTTTAACCTTTCACGTTCGCAGAAGCCACTTGGCAGTCCTCCTCACCCCCATCGCCTCCTCCCTCTTGTCTCATCCTGCAGGCTCTCGTTTCTCGAGCCCACGGCTGCCGTCGCGGCCCAGCAGGAAGAGGCCTCTGCCCATCTCGCCCCTCTCCGAGCACAGCTTCGACCTGCAGACCATGATACGCAACTCCCCCAACTCTCTGGTCACCATGCTGAACAACTCCCGCTCCAGCTCCTCCACCAGCGGCTCCTACGGTCACCTGTCTGCCGGAGCGATCAGGTAACTGCCCTGCTTTCATCGTCTTAAGACTGTAAAAACGGCTAATTATTATTACTATTATCATTGTTTTTGTTGTTGTTTGTGTAACAAACTTGAAGAGCGAAAGAAGTGAGCTTTGATACAATCAAGTTGCACTGTCAGAAATGTAGGATTCAGTGTTTTTTGTGACTTTGAATAATAATATGGAATAAAATTCAAGAGATTTCAGCCTTTGTTGCTTCAACTTGAACACTAGATTCTTTAAAAAACTATCTTGTCTATTGTGAGTCCCTTAAATTAGTGGAATTGTAAAATAAAATCACTGTTTGTCCCTTTAAAGTTGTAAAAATCACTCCAATCCTGTCAGGATGTTTTTCAGAGACTCTGATTGATTGCGTTTCTCTCAAGGTGGCCATCAGGGACCGATGTGCCGATGATAAATCAACAGGATCTCCCCGAGGAGAACGATGTTGTAGATGATTTTCTAATATCATCGATCGGTTGAGTTTGTCATACAGCACACTTGTAGTGCAGAGTCCATCGGGGTCAACACTCTGGTTTCAATGCACTCTGCACGGAGAACAAGAAGGACGAAAGTAAGAGAGTGTGTGTGCATCGTCCGTGTCAAACCCCCCGATGTGGGTGACGGACTCCCAGCCAGCCAGTCAGCCTGCCTCCCCCGGCGGCTCGTGTCAGTCATCCGGTGCACCTCATGGAAACATCACATACATCACGCCCCGGTTACCGGAGGCGAGCCGAGGGGAAAGAAAAAGAGAAGAAGAGAGAGGGGAAAAGGAAAAGATCCATTGCCCCACCCACAGCCATTGATCAGCGATCTGTAAGAAGAGCCTGATCAATCACGCCGCGCGCTCAGCCACTGTCCCGGTGACAGGACCCAAATAGCCAGAGCCAACAGACTGATGAGTGATATGACAAGCGGATGGGCCCCCAAATGTGTCCCGGCCCATTGATTTCCACTCGGCTTGTAATAAGATCAGCAGACATTTGGGTCGCAGCGAGAGCGAGAGCGAGGCGTCTGAGCCGAGGATGAGACCGCTGCTGTCGAGCCACACAGATCTGTGTTTATCTGGTGGTTCACCTGCGGTTAGACAGACCCCAGAGGAGGTTCGGTGGCTTCTGGGATTTTGAGGATAAACAAAGTGCGCTCAGGTTGAGGGGTAAATAAACTGAGGAAACAAGTCCCGTCGCAAAGGGGGGGAACAGGGAATTAATTGAGCTCATATTTACGTGGCTGCACAACACACTCCAAAAATTGTTTATCATCTGCATCATTTGCCCAGTGGAAGAATGACATACTGCCTTACACAGACCGCATGATAATTCACTGTGTTAACAAGCTGAACATTCATTGGCAGGAGTCGCCGGCAGCCTCATGGTTCCAGCATTACCACACCATCTCCTGTCAGATTGTCCTGAGGGAGGAGGAACTATCCAGAACAATCCATTTGTTCACTGTCTTCCCTCTTTTTTTTTTTGCCTCACTGCTTTTGCGACTGATGTTTTACTGAAGTTGTATTTAGTTTTAGGATTATTTTACCAAACATGCCTTTTTTTCTCTGCTCTCTCCAGTCCAGCGTTAAGCTTCGCCTACCCTCCGACCCCGGTGGCTCTGCACGTGCACCAGCAGCTGATCGGCCGTCAACCTGGCATCGTGGGCTCCGCCTTTGGCCACAGCCCGCCCCTCATCCACCCGTCACCGGCCTTCGCCACCCAGAGGCCCGTACCCGGCATCCCCCCCTCCGGGCTGAGCGCGAGCGAGCGCTCTGCCATCTCCAACGACTCCTCGCAGGTGAGAGCTGTGCGATTCATCATCACAGGTAATAGATAGCGGCGTCACATGCCAGCAACATCTCAGTGAAACACGGCGAGCTAACGTGGCGCAGGCAGGCAGGACCCGGCCTCCTCCACGCACTCATCTCCTGGGAGTTTCCTCCTGCTTGTGTTGTCTGTTGTTCTCAGAGTGTGGAGCGCGGCCCGGGATGCGCCTGCAGCAAACAACAAGGGGCTTGTTAGCATAGAATCCCACTGCTGACTCCATTAATCACTAGAGAGGGAACAAGGATATACTGAGGGAATATTGACATGGATGGATGGATCCATAGGGGCTTTTTTCGCTCCTTCCTCAACCCCTTACTGTATGTGCGGGCCCACATTTGAAGTTAATATTCAATGTCCTCCCTGCTGTTTCCCATCGCTTGAGTTTTGCGTGATCATGAATGAGGCCTCATTTAAATTGGAAACACCAAAATTGCCTTTTCCTTCTCCTGAGTAAACAGAATATTGCTTCGGGGCCGCAGCTGAATCTCATGTGTCTCAGCAGCAGAGATGGTGGAGAAAATGTGTCTCATGTTACTGACACGATCACTGCAGCTCTGAGTGTCCTGTGCATCATTAACATGAAGATTTTTTAGCCACAAACCAAGGAAACTTCTTCATTTGTAACATGAATTCTCCTGAGAGCGATTTTAAGCCAGGGCCAAAGTCAGGTCATCTGTTGGATCAGCGACTGGTTCGTTGATTTGGTTCATGAGTTTGTTTTAATTGCTGTGATTAGAGGGGCTAATGTGATCCTGAATTACATAGTTTTTCATTTGTACAGTTAAAGCTCCTTCTTGTTGCTGAGGATACAAAAAGCATTACGGCGAAACCACAGTTGTGTTTTTTTCTGCTT
>JAUZTA010000016.1:5293223-5306830 GCA_034780835.1 Ctenochaetus striatus | reverse complement strand
TTGTCTACAGCTTCTCTACTATCTCATGAAAACTCTGAGGGGGGTGAATTTTTTTCTAACTCATTTGTTTATTTTATTATTAAGCTTAAAATTTGGTTATTTGGCCGTTGATTGACAGCCCGTTGACGTATAGCCGGGGGCTGTTAGCTGAGTGGGTGCGCTGTCCATCCTTTGGACCCGCCTCTTTTCCCATATTTGGTTTTTCATCGTTTAAGCGGGCTCTGGGCGGAGTCACGCACTGGCTAATGGCGGCGCCCAGGACGAAATTTTTTAGGCTTCACTTTAGCTCATGCAGAAACCAATGGGTGACGTCACGGAGGGTTTGTCCAGTGTTTTATACAGTCAATGGTTAAGACTCTGGACAGACACAACTATAAATTGACTGATTGGCAGAGCCACATAGTAAGAGTATCATCTCAGTTTCTCTTTGAAATGATCTGTGTCTTTTATTTAGAAATCTATTTCTCCCTCTGTCTCCAATTATCACACGTATAGATGTGTTTTTTTTTCCTCCCTGACAATATAATCCGAGGTAGAGGTGTCTACTCAATTATAGCAGATATAATCAAATTTTGGAGATCTCGCTTTAACCGCGGCTGATTGCATTAGTTGATGTGAAACTCATTTATTTCGTCTCTTTAGGGAATGACGGCGTTCACAAGTCAAACTCCAAGATGTGACTTTACATAATGAAAAAGCACAATGTCGCAGCTCATTTCGTGAAGCCTGGCCCACGCAGTTTGAGAAGAAGAAGAAGAGGAAGAAGAAAAAACAAGTGTTGCTTTTGGGGAGTTTGATAGGTTGTGTGTGTGTTTTTTTTTTAAGGTTTTGAAAAAAGGAGGAGAATGTTTCGTTTCTCCATTGGATGTCATCTAGGGGGATAAATTACCACAAAAAGGGGAGATAATATATTACTACATCAGAATCAGTGTCATTGAGTGGTGCTGATGCAAAAGTAATTCATCGCTCAATTACCTCGCCGTATATTCTGCGAATGAGTTTCATCGTGTGGCAAATGAAGGAGGCCTGCTGTCTCTTTTTCTTTCAGAGAACCAACAATTTAACGCACCAGACAAGGGCAATTACACTTTGCTTCTCACTCTGACGTCTGTCTTATGTTGAAATGGCAAATTAAGGCGAGATAGCAATCATCTCATTTCTGACTCACATGGGAGGCGTCTAATGGCTCCGGGGTCGCGTGCGGGGTCAAGGTAAAGAGATAGACGGTGATTTGAGTTAATGCTTCGAGCCTGTGTTTCAGGGGTGTTGTGAGCCGAGCTTGTGTCACTCAGAGAGATGAGAAATGGCTGATTAGCTTCGCTCACCATGGAAACCGACCCACACTTGTTCTCCGTGAGTCTTCGCAGATCCAGTAAGAAACGCCGTGTCTTTTTTTTTTTGTACTTTGGCTGATCGGCGCCTGCAGCTGCTGAAGTCCATCTGTTTGCAGCTGCTTTGAAAAAAACAAAAAAACACGTTAATGTCTAATTAAACAAACAATACAGGCAAAATTGCCCTTTTGAGATATCGCCTCTCCTCAATTAACGTCTCTTTTGTGTGTGTTTTATTTTTGTTTTTAGCTTCCATCATGAAGCAGTTAGATAATATCCAGTAACCCCGTCAGGCTACTTTTCACGCAGCGACTTCATGTCAACAGTTAACCGGCTTTAATAGCCCCTTGTCAGCTTGTCAGTCGATAGACGGTGCTTGTTGCCGTTGTTGCTCTCTTCAGAATGGCCTGACATTTTTCAGACAACTTTTCTTCAGGGCTGTGTGAAAAGGACTGATGATTTTTTGATGCAAGACTTGTAACAGCTTTTTACAGGCAGCAAACACACAAACAGAGACACTCCTGCGGGGAATAATATCTGCCAGTTGAAAGGAAGATAAGAGCGAGTTGGAATCGAAGCAAACCATTTTTCTCAAAGACATAAACCACAGTGCTTTTCTAAAGTAAAGAGGTCACTGATAATTGATTTTTTTAAGCAGATATAGAGATAAAAGGTCAAACCACTGTGTATGGATACAGTTTAAATGCTAAGTGTTGTTTTTGTGCTAAGATAATGTAACAAGGTCATAGCAGTCGCTGTCAGTGTTGGTGAACAGCCACCACTGCCAATGAAATTCTGATAACAAAGGCACAAATTTTCACAGAAGAGGTAAGTTTTATTCAAATAATCACATTTCCTTCATCACTCTTCCTTATCACAGCTGGAGCCGAGAGCATGCAGGGGATATGGGGTCTTTGACACGATGCCAAATGAAACGCAGTGTTACTTTGAATAAAATTATAGTTTCTCTGGGTTTGAACATTGTTGGAAACATTTAGGATAATGTAAGTACAAATCTCATCAAAATATACACAGGTCTCGTTAATTTTATACATTTTTTTTACATATTCATGTCATGTCCAAAGCAGATTAGAGCAGACAAGCTCACCATTTAATCTTTTTATAAAACACTTTTGCTCTTGGATTTTTTAGTTTTTCAAAAAAGCCAAAAATAGACACCACTCTCCGAACTCTTTATACACCGAGCAGGGCTAATACATTATTAAAGCCATGTTTGCTGCTTCAGTTTGAAGAAATCCAAAGCTTGACCTGCCAAAGCGGGTCAGCGGGTTTGATCCACAAAGTTACGGTTACCGAGCTGTGATTGGACGAGTCGCTGCTCGAGTTCTTCTGCTCCGTAAATGGTCAATTAGAAATCTTAAAAATTCAGAGCGATAGCAGCTCGGCGCCTCATCCAGACTCCAAAACTTGGTTTGTGACAAATCTTTATTTATAGCAGAAGCGTGCAAATGATGTGGAGCTCTGCTGAGAATAACAAGTGCATGGCCCATATTATCCCTGTCACCTCCGAGTGCACTGTAAGCGTTTCCCAGTAGCGTGTTCCTGCTTATCACTCTGCCAAGGAGCTGCTGCCACACAGCAGTCGCCTAATGATGTTGCCCGGGTCATGATCATTTACTAAAGGGACCTGTCCCCTCAGGGGGGGCCGGGGTGACTTACCGTACCTGAAATGTAGCTGTTTCTGCAAGAGGTGACACATGCCGGAGCTCAGCGGTCCGATGCAGTCACTCCCACCATTCGCCACGGGCTATTTTTTCATCCTCCAACCTGATTATTCAAAGAACCCGAATAAAACAAGCTTTCGTAGTCAAAAAAAGAGACAACAGGTTCATCAACACACGGAGGAGGAGTGTTTTCCTCATGTGAAGGCTAAATGTGTGTCACCGCCTGTGTTTAATCTAATCCTCGGTCCTTCCACACAGATGTTCAGGGACATGACTCGCGTGCTGGGTCCGGAGCTTATTTCAAACCCTTTTATAGTAACTGTAACCAGCTGGGTTTTAATGATGGTACAGTAACAACACTTATCTACACTCATATGTACTTATACATGTACTATTATACACACACACTGCAGACATGAGCCCCTTTTGTAGCTCAAGTAATAAACTCTAGAAATAGGAGAGCTTGTGGGAACAGTCTGGATCCCGTTAACCCCTAAAAACTAGATTTCTTAGGAAATGCTAATTAGGAGCTAAGTGCTATATTCTGAGAAGAAAGTGGGATTTATTTAAACATGGCCCCTTCTGGGGGGGTTCTAGAACGGATTATACTGTATACTTTATGTAGCTCTCTGTGATTATAAAGCTCTGAGCAAGATTCAAGGCTCAAGACAAAAAAAGCCAATTGTAGAGGCTCCAATTTTTAACACTGAGCTCAGCAAACACGGCACGACATCAAATAAGACAATGTATTTCCTCATAGTGATCCTCAAATATTAAAAGAGCTTTGTTATACCTGTAGCTATAAGGGTAAACTTGACTTGTGTTTGTGGTTAATTATGCCCCTACTTGTGTATTTAAGCATTAATTGACTGTTTTGATGTCTGATATGATCCTTTTTGTATTTTATATCAACTGCAGCTTTGTATGTTTCTTTGTAAGTTTGCTAATTTAGTTAGTACCGTACTTTTCGGAGTATAAGCCGCACCTGAATATAATCCGCACCTACTAATTTAACAACTAAAACCACTAAAGTTGTCTTATCCAGTGTCAGAATTTAACAGCCTCAGAATTACTTCGTCACACTTTCTCGTTTATTTTTGTCCGTAAATTAGTCGCATCATAGGTTAAGCCGCAGGGTTCAACGCGTGTGAAAAAAGTAGCGGCTTATAGTCCAGAAACTACGGTACATCGTTCAACCTGGTTTGATTCTCTGCCTAACAAAAACATAATAAACTTGAACAAATATTCATAACACAAGAAAAAAAAATGGAAAAAACTTACATTTAGTCCATTAAAAAAAACAAAACATGGTTCTTGGACTTTTTATAGAGACGCAATCATGTGGGACATCGTTCGTTGCTTTGACCTCTGACTTCCAAAGTAAATGGAACGTAGCATTAATTGTGGAGGACGGGGAGAAACACTTCCACCCTTGCCCCCTTTTGCATTCACCCCTACACAGGCGGAAAAAAAAAAAAGATGCATTTAAAATTTACCAGATGCCTTTGAGAAATCATGTGAACAATGACAAGTGGAGTAGAGACAACCGCTCCTTATGTGCTATTCTTCGTAACAGCAGTGCCAAGTGCTGTTAGTGGCCATTACCGAGCCCACTTTAGCATCCAACACCACGGAGGAATAACAACACAGCGCCTGCAGAGAGTAATAACATCTTAGTGTTCCTGTGGCCACATTTGGCTCAGGCCAGTGGTTAACTTTGCAATCTAATAGGAAATGTTTTCTTTTCAGCTCCCTCTGATAGCTTTTTAATTGGTTTTAGTGACACTGTCACCTCTCTCCCTCAATAGCCTGGAGACCACGCTGTTTGTTACAACAAGGGAGCCCTGTAATATAATCATGGAATAATCATAATTAGGAAAACATAATTGTGAACAGTTATTTGGTTTAAAATGACCCAGAGGTGCAAACTAATCTCTTAAAATACCTTCTTGGCGATGGGAGATGACTTAGAAGCACCAACAACACAAAATCTTGCAATAATAAAGCTTAAAACCTATTAGTGTTTATAGGGGCCACAGCAACCAAATTCATTGGACTCCTGTGGGCTTTTTGTCAACATGTGTGATTGGAACCTTCTGGGTTTTTTAAAAAAATACACATTTTTTCAGTTTTTTTGCACTAAAATACTGTTATTTCATCCGATTTTATTGAAAAGTATCTCCAGTTTTGTGAAATTGTTAGGAGAATATGTAATACAGCAGCTTACAATAAGTAGCCTTCAAAGTTTCAGTAGGAAAATCTACAACTTGGCCAACAAATAAAAATTCAAACTATACTTCTTCAAAACTTCCTCAAACCTGCTCCAAAAAAAAAAGTGAAAAACCAGATAAAAACAACCCCACAATGTCATTGTCAAGCAGCATTCCTTTTAAGGCGCTGACATGTGCTCTCTATGGGGACACGAGCAGCCTGCATGAGTGGTGCACAAGTTGTCAACCATCCAGATAAATCTTCTCAGAGCTCCACGCTGCTTAGACCACCCAGGAGGATCTGGCCCGGAGGTTTGTCAAGGACAGCCAGAGGCGGATTCAGAGCTGGCCCTCAGCCCTGTTTTTTTTCCCAAAGTGGGCTGTCTTTTGTGACTGTCTCTCTCTGTATGATGAGCGTGCCTCTGTGTCGTGGATGCAAGTAGGGCAGAGATTGTCTGTCATGCGTTTTCTGCCTGTCTTGACTCGGTTTAAACAGAGCGGAAAGGGGAATCGCTGTTCACTTTAGGCTGGTCAGTGATGACGACGGGGCGGTGGGGGGGGAAGGTAAGACGGGACGGCGCACCTGAAGTTAATGACAAAAAATTTAACGCTCACATGCAACATGAAGGGGTCCTGCAGGATCACAGCCTGCCACAGCAGCTTAGGGGCTGCATTTGTCAAGAACAGGGGGATGGGGGGGTGGGAGCAGGCAGGCAGGCAGCGTCGGCTGTTATAGAGTCCTTTGCTGCACCAGTTTGTATCAATCAGGTTGTTCTGACAGCAGCATGAGACAGGAAGAGAAAACAGATGCCCACTGGCTTTCAGAAGCGTGCACACGATACGAGCAGCCATCAGAGATAGCGCAGTTTGAAATCGACTTATCTAAGGTTTCATTTCAATCTCTTGTTTGTCCGGAAATTATTTCAACACTCTACAAAATCTCGGATCTTAAGACACAATCATTTGTTGCTTTCAAAGACAGATGTCCCTGGCTCATAACTCTAAACTGTACAGACCACATCTGTTGTCAGAGCAGGTACTGAAACAGTTTTTTTTAAAGATTAAAATGCTTAGCATGTTATAGAGCGAAGAAAAACACACTTTTTACATCTGTAACATCTTTCCTGTTCTGGGAATCTGCACTTTATTCTGATATTTTATTCATCTGTGAGAGAGAGACTGAAAACAGGAAGCAGGACCTGACACTGCCGAGCTGCACATCTCTCTGTTATCTGGAATAAAAACATAATAAAATTACGAGGGCAATCTTTCCAACCCATGAATGATGATGCTCTCAGTGCATCGCTTTATCCATTTATCTTTCTTTGTAAATTGCATATTCCTTTTTTTTTGTATTATCACTCCTCTCCATCAAATGCACATCAGCTATTTATTCTCCTTTTTTTAGCAACAGCAACTACTTGACCTGCAAGTCACAATCTGTTTTTTTTTTTTTTAAAGCTCTCTTTTTTTTTAATTCCAGCTCATCAAATACTGATGCTTGTTATGTTCCTCGGCGCCTCACAACAGCTCCACCCTGAAGTGGAAACCAACAATCTTTTCTTAAATCAAACCGAGTAGTTTTGGTGTGTAAAACCTAACCAGACTGCGACCATTTCACAATGTTAACGACGACGTGTTTAGAAAGGCGTTCTGGCAGGAAGGCTTTGCATGTCAAACACAGATGCTAAACGGTGCCGTGTTGTTCTGTACGAGACGCCGAGGGAAGTGACAAAAACATGGGTTTTATGACGAGTCGGGAAGGAGGACATGTTGACCAGAATGCGGCGTGTCGCAGCGATGGTGGCAGATTTATCACTTTGTTGTCAGAGTACTAAAACCTTTTTTCTCAAATGGTGGACCGAAATGTTTAGTATGTTAAAGAGCAATGACCCTTTTTTTTATATTTGTAACAACTTTCGTGTCCTTGGAATCTGAACTTTATTATAATATTTTATTATCAGATTCATCACTCAAAGTTAGGAGTCATTCTTGAAACACACTGCGTTTGATTTGACTCTTAAATGACCAAAAAAATCTGGGAAAGTTGAGCTTGCTCACCGTCCACAGACTGTAAAATGATAGAAAAGTGACGCCTCTCTCACCCATCTGGTGGTATTCAGTTGCTGTATGGGTCAGAAATCCAGCCCTTCCATGCTAGTTTTTAATCATATTGGTGTACTTTCAAGTGTTGCTCACAATTTTGCCCTTTTAATTTTAATTTTATTAAGAGCACAGAAGAAACCACCGTTTACGCTCTTTCAAAGTCCGGTATCGCTCAGCTACGGCCCCGTGCACACATTCAACATGTGGAGAAATCCACACATATATTTATATATATATAACTATAGGATTTATGACTTCCTAGAATGGATGTGGCACAAACAAAATTGTCCATTTTCATGGTCTGTGCAGGTATCAGAAAGCACTTTAACCTCCTTATTCACACGGGTACAACAAACCCGAGCAACTGAGACCTCTCCCCGGTTTATGGTGGATGACAGGTCCACTTTATAATGCGGTGGAAAACCCCACAGTTTATTACTTATCCTCCATGACTGACACACACACTGACACACATAGCTTATTGGTACCCACGCCCACACCTCTTGTCTTCTGTAAACTCGGAAATCCTTATCAAAAAATTGTATTTAAATTACCCTGAACCCACTTATGATGCACATGTGTGGATGGAAACATGCACAAACCAGCTTTCATCGCAGAAACCAACCCCCCCCACACACACACACACTTCATTTGCTTCTGACAACAGTGTCTGATATCAAAATGAATCTGCAAAAGTTGCTGTTTCTTCGCTTATTAGCATGCAGGAGAGACACCATCTTTTTTGCATGTGAATAAACAGTTATTAAAATTACAGCCTGGATCTCGAGAGGATCAAAGATTAAATGGTAACACTGACTGACACTTTCTGATCCCATATTAAAGCACATACATTTGAATAACTGAGTGTTTATTTTAATCTCGTGGCGGTAAACTGAATGAATAACCTTCAACTCGATGACCCGGGCTCAGCCACTCATGATGTCGAGCATCCGTCCCGCTGCTTTAAGTGCCGCATGTTGGAGCGAAAGTCGAGCTTCAGCTTTGTTAAATGACCCTTTTCATCCTCCATAAACACCACAGTGCTCTTACAAACAGTTCTTTTTGAAAACTTGCTGAGCATAACTTCATCTGAAGAGCTTCAGAGCAAACTTCTTATGACTTTATGATGAGGAAAATATGCAGAGTTAATACATTTTACAGATAAATTTATTAAATTTTAAAAGCACTTATTTCCACTTGATAAATCTATAATAATCTGTGGATAATGAAGCTGCCACGTTGCAACTTTTATACATCCCCCTCTGACTAAACTTTACTGTTTCTTGGAGTTCATCAATAAATACTACTTGGACAGTCGAGCTGGATTCATCCTCATTATTAGCTTAAAAGGCAAATTTAATCAAATTAGCAGAGTGTTCAGCCAGAGATTCATCACTTTTTCATGGCATGTTTTATAGATGCATATACTGTAAAAACCTTCATAAACAATTCATCAACTTTTACAAAGAAGTTAATATAAATCAGACAGCGCAGTGGGTTTGCTGGGGGATGTTTTTGTCTCAAAAGCTGCAAATAAAAGATCAGCTGAGGCAAAATTAGCTGTAGGAATGGTGTTAATTCAGGAGAACCGATCAATAAAATATAAAAAGAATAAGTAACAACGTGAGTCTGTAAATGGCATCAAAAAGTTTGGAGTCTCTCCACCAAAAATAGTTCAATTAATTGTTTTCAAATTATTCTACGTTCAACTTCTTTGTGTCAGTACTCATGCAGAACAAATATGGACTTTTACATTTGAAACTGTTTGCTAAATTGAACAAAAACTTGATAATTGGCATAAAAACAAGAGGAATTGATTTAAATTCCAGTTTCTAGTCACCTAATAAACATAAGGCCAACATTACATTTCCTTTTAGCTCTATTTTGCTAACATTAGCCTGTCTATTTAGCTGCTTAATGCTCCACTATGCTAGTTGCTAACTGTGTAGTTCCTGTTTGGTGCTGTGTAGGGAGTTTACTGTTTTAAACCCTCGTCTGTGGAAACAGCTGCTTATTGTGGTCAGAAAATGCCATAATGATGGTGACGAGGATGAATCACATCATTGAAAATTACAAGCCAGAAAGCCAAAACAAAAACATGAAAGACACCAAAAGGCTTTGAGCTCAGAACTGCAGAGTCGGGGGGGGGAATTCTGTGGGCTTATCTCTCTCTTCGAAGTCATTTGATCTGATTCTAATGTGAAAATAAAGATTAAAGCCACTTAAACACTGTGTTTGCATAAGAAGTGACAGCTTGCACATGTCTTGAACTGAAGCTTAGCGAGCTGCTGAGCTTAAGAGGAACAGCGATGTAGATTTTTAAAAACTGTCTTTGCACGGCTCGACGAGCTGAGAAACCGCTGCTCATAACTCAGCCGACAAAGACGTACAGCCGGGGAAACTTTTGTCTAATTTTAGACGGCATCCTGTCAAAAACTAAAGAAATGTTGATGATGGAGAGACTGGAAGCAGCGGCTCCTGTAAACCTCCCAGCTCTTTAGTGAAAAAACTTGAAGTGGAGACATCTTCCAATCACGTCTGATTCTCTGAGTGTAGAAGTTCAGACATCAGTGTCCCTGTGAGAGACAAACACAATAATGACTCTCCCTCAGTGTCAAATGCTGGAGTGTCTGTGCCGCGGTCTGAGCCAGTGATAATGAAGTGTTGTTGTCCCGGCTAACAAGCGCTCTCTAATGCGCCGCTCCCTCACCGAAATCCATAACAGACCATGATCATGAGGCCTCCATGTTAGCTTGTTATGTGAATAATGACTCATTGGCAACAGTCGTGCCATGACACTCGTGAGATCATAGCAGGATGCAACGCTCTGCCCTCCCCCTCGCTTTTTCTCTCACAAACACACACACACACTCTTATGAGAGATTTCTATAGAGCGACTTTTGAATCCACTTTGTCTGCCGCACTAATGTTAGATTGTGTGCCTCAGCAGGAATTTTATTGGCTCTGCTGCACACACCTTGGCATTACTCACTGGACCAAATGAATCTATGAGCTGTGAAATCATTCGAGGGGTGTAATGATAAGCTATCACAGATCTGCTCTAGCTTTTGTAGCAATAAAAAACACGGCGAGACTTAAGACTGTGAATATGCTGACACCTTAGAGTGTGAAAAGCTGCAATAACAGAGTTGAGGTGCCCTGCAACGACTCTTTTTTTTCTCCCCTGGATTCATTTTAAAGCATATTTCATCAGAACCCAATAGACACTTTTATTAAACCCCAAAAGCCCCCAAAGGATGTCCAAGCTCAGTCTGTGATGAATAACCTACATATTTAATTTCACATTCGTACACGACCTGACAGCTTTTTGTATTTATTAAGCAACATGGTGTCGTGCAGGCAGCCACAGAGAGTTTACAGGGCCGTTATGTCCCTTAAATCATATTAATTCACTGATTATTACCAGCGAGTCGGAGCAAATCATTACTGAATAAGCAGGAAGCTCCTGAAGCTTGTGAGGTTAATTGGTATTAAAGATTAGTTTATGTTTGAGGGAAATATTGAAACCTTTACTTGAGTTATGTGAATTTTATTGATACTAATTGCTTTGCAGATTAAGATTGTACATAGAAAAACTTACTTTTTTTAAGCCAAGCTGACAGTATTTTCTGAACCTGGATTAACAGATTGGGGTTCATAGACAAAAGTTTTTCATTTCTGTCATATGCTCACATTTATACACACAATAATACACTATAAACACAAGTGTATGTACACATGATAAAGACTACAAACCGTGCCGTCATTATAACAAAAGAACAATTACAACCAAACAAATAAAAACCAACACCAGCTGCAAACACAAAATAATTCAGTATACAATTAAATTTAAGTTATGCCTTTATGTTAATTCCTGATTTGAAAGCTTACGTATTTTTCTGGCATGATCACATCAAAGTTGAGTTTTTCTTTGAGTTCTCAAAAGCCAGAGCATCAATGGTTTCAAGCTTAAAACTTTGAAGAGTTTTCAAGTGATCCCTGACGGCTTTACAGTGAAACATTCGCCAACATCCGGTCGGACCCGATCAGCATCAAAATCTTCAGCATCAAAAGGGGTCAAAATTGCAAATGGCGCCTGTTTGGAGTCGTCACATCATGACATGGCCTCTTCTCTCTGGCAGCGTCCACGGCTTTTATTTGTGACTTATGTGATTGATACCCGTGGGTGAATCATAAGCCCGTTGCCTGGCGCTGTATCGCCTACCCATCATTCTTTTCACACGTCCCCTCCTCCCCCTCCTACTCCTCCTCCTCCTCCTCCCTCCTGCTTTATAGGTGGCTCATTGTTGTCACCACGCACTGTCTGTGGGGGAAAGTTACTGCCACACAGGTCTCCGGTATCTCGGCACCCATTTGTCATGTGGGTTCCACCGAGCATCCAGGGAACATCAGGCGTGGGCGGCCCCCCCCCCCCACGCTCGCAGGGGCGGCGTGATGACTCTAGCGAACGCTCACGGTTACAGAACCGCTCGGAGATTGGATTCATGTCAAGACAAGCAGCAGGTTTGAGCAGATATCAGCTGCGTGTCCATGTGGAGCCACTGCTGATGGTTTTTCACGGCCTCAGCAGTTACCATGCAGTCCAACGCATGACGGGACGTGACTGATGATCTGCATTCACGCGACACGACTGCATGCGAAAGCTGCATGACAGGATGACTGTCGTACAGCACATGACTGGGAAAATCAGGATGTTACTTAAATAAAATGCACTGAGAGAGATAATCCTGCGTACATTTGTTCTTATCGCCGTTCTTAGAGACATTAGAGTCGAGAAAATTACAGAGTTCACCTTCATATTTTTTATATGCAGCAGGGCTTCAGGGTATAAGTACATCAAAAACATATACTTTACAATTTTGACTGTTTTATACTTTGCTTCCTCCGCTGTTCAGAGGTTAATATTGTACTTCTTGGCTTGAACCTGTCAGCAGTGAAGTGTTCGTGCTCTCCACGTGCCTGCGTGGGTTTTTTCTTTCTCGCATGCGAGTTAATTGTAGGTGAGGGTGAATAGATGTCTGCCTCCACATGTCAGCTGGCTCATGACCCTTCCCGCACACCCACACCCCTCCTCTGAAGGTCACCTGGAAGTGATGGATGCATGGTAAAGAAATTAGTTCTCATCCACCAGCTAGAACATCACACATGCACATGCAACAGAAACTAGAATCGTAATTACTATTTTTACCAACTGTTTTATGGATGTAAGGCAAAAAAAAACAGGCCAAATTTCAGCCACAGTTTTAGTTTCTCTCCTCAGTTTATGGCAAGACAGCGCGTATCCCAGTTTTCCAACAGTAAGTGCTGAACATGTGATTCTATCAAAGGCCCGTTTCCAGTGGTTTCAGCATTTTTAAATCACTTGCTAACCCAGATTTTGTCTCGGCTGAATCCCAACCCAGATCTGGTGTCTTGGCTAGCCGCTCCGCAGACTGCTGAATGGATGAATTATCAGTTCTTGGAATTGTGTGAATCTAAATGATTTATGGCTCAGCTCTTTTCTTTTTCCTTCTTTTTTCTTTTTTTTTTTTTACCCAAATCTTGCTTATGTCACTTCTGGTTCTGTCACATCACCGCTTCTCTTCTCTCTCCATCCTTCCTTCTTTGGAGGTCATGACAGTGAGGTGTAACTCAAAGCTTGATGTTTAATCGTATGCAGCAGTTTCGGGAAAAGCCCCATGTGATCCCGGTGAGGACTTATGATTGATCAGAAGCTGGAAGTATGTGACGTTTACACTCCCACAAAGCTGACACATGTCAATCCCAGCACGTATTCATGGTGGATTGACGTGAATATGCACTCGGAGAAACACACAGATGCACAGGGTTGTGTCAAACTGAATTAATGCACAGGCCTGAGCTTCGCGAGTTATTGCTTATTCTCTCTTCCACAGAGAATGTGCCCGATGAATAAAACATTCATGGATAAACACATATATTGATTTAAATATAAGTATGAATAGGCCACAGATTGCTCTTGAGATTTCGTCCCCTCTCCTTCCCCTTCACCCATTATTCCATAATCACTGACGGTTGCATATTTCTTTTTTTTTCCCCATTTCACCCTTTTGCTATCTGCAAAAAAAAATAAAAAAAAAATGTATTGGACTATTACCATCATGCCCTCAGAAAAAAACGCAGCTTGAAATGCAAATGCAAACAAGTTGGATCTGCTGATCTAAATGTGAGTCACTAAGTCGAGAATTTGGGGCCTTGAAAAAGTCTGACAGCTTGAGTCACTGTCACTCCGAGCA
>JAUZTA010000016.1:5251659-5263552 GCA_034780835.1 Ctenochaetus striatus | reverse complement strand
GAATCTGCACGGGCTATTTCCACAGACAGAACAGATTACTAATGCATCTTGGGAGATGGGTGCATTTAATTTTTTTTTTTTAACATCTGGCTCCAGACCACCTCCTGAGTTGATTTGAGCAAACTTCGATTCGTCTTAAATGTTTTTCTGGATACATTCACCCCTTTGAGATCAGATGGCCAACTTGAGGCCACAAAAACACAGAAAGTGACAAAGTCTAAATAATTTCCTCCATATGGAAAAGAGTCATGGAGGAGTGCAAATGAATTCAGTAGTTTAATTGCTACGAAAACAATAAAATGCATATTGCACTATAGAGGATGTGGGATTTATGCAGGTTCTCTCCGCTGAAGATGCAGTTTTTTGCAATAAATGTAAATGTAATGTGTATAAAACCCTGCAACACAATCTGGATGCAAGAAGAATGAACTTACAGAATGTTGCGGGTGAGAGCTATTTTCATTAAAGCTGTATATTTTTTTTGTTTTATTATTACTCTAAAATTTAAAGATGTTGTAGATTTCATATAACAACATTAACTGAATATCTTCTACTTTGTGTGTGTGAACTATGTAACCAAAGAAAGGCATATTCCCAAAAATGAGCCGTTTTCAACTGCAAATTCTAGCATTTTTGCTTGATAAATGACTAAAATGACCAATTTGTTATTGAATTTACTGTTCAGTGTATCTTGAACAGGAGGTGAATCATTTTGTTGGGAGATATTATGCGATTTGTTGGAAGATTTACTGCCTTTTATATATATAAAAAAAAATTGCCGGCTCCTTGTTCAGTGGATAACACTATGATCTCACTCTGAACAAATCTAAGTTTTCAAACATTTGTATGACTGGCCCAGTGGCCATTTCCTGTTTACATGTTTTCTGTTATCTGTAACAAGTGAAGCATTCGTCAACAGACACAGCCCATCGCCTTGTCTGGGTGGCTGCGGGGGAAGATAAAGAGGCGTCGAGGCAGGCTGTGCCCTTCTGACAGAAGGCAAGAATAGAGGAATGGAGGCATCCTGTTTGATCTCTGAGGAGGGAGGATGCGTCCTGATGTTGGCTGCACTTCTGCATACTGAGTCTGATAAGAGGGAAGTGTGTGTGTCCATAGAAAAACCTTTTCAGACTGAAATCGCTAGTGTAAAAAAAACAACAAAAAAAACCCATAATAACTGGGAGTGCAATCAAAGAGCGCAGACCTCCACCAAGGCCAGGAGTCCAGTGTTGTTTTGAATTATTCATTAATTGGAGACAATTAATTATTAAAACTATGATTGCGCCTTGCAGAAGCCTCATAATCTCAGCTTTGCATTTATTATGCACTTCAAATTATCGCCTTTATTAATGAAGCGTAAAGGTTCAAACATCTTCCTTAATATCTTTGATTAAGTTTACTTTAGACAAGTTGAATCAGTTGCATGATGTGTACATACGTCTCTATAACCACAATTCAATTAGGAAACAAAAGTTATAATTGTACTGCTTCTTTCATGAAACCACTTATTGCTACATAACTGCTCTACATGAAGCATAATGCAACTTTTTCTGCAGCTGTAGATTATCTGTACCCCTGAATGTGTTCAGCTACAATGAATTTCTCCCTTAAGTTTTGTTTTCAGCAGGTTGGAAGAGCCTCTGAAACAACATTTAGCCTGTAGCTTTGGACATTAAAACGCCCCATTAAGTCTTTTAGATAATGAAAATGTCTTGGATGGACAAGTACAGTAGCTCTTCTTGGCAGACTGACCCCTTCTGCTTTCCACTTGTAGAGGAAATCTGGGTACATTTTGTTTTTTTAAATAAAGGGTTAATTCACAAATAAAACAACACATGAAGTGACTGTACATGAATAAATAAGAATAAATTATGTTAGTGCAGGTTTCAGAAGCTGTTTTATTGTCTAAGTCACATACTGTTTCCCTTTTAATCTCAAAAACTCCCTAAACACACTCCCCTTATTGACAATTGATCAAATTTATATTAAGAATATTGCCTTTTGTTCTCCTTTTTTGCAGCATAAAAACATCCAGACTGCTGAGTTATTTCAAATGAGACACTTCTATCATCAGCCTCCTGAATCAGTGTGAGGATGTATACTGCAGTCTGCAGTGGTAATGGTTTGCTAATTTTTGCAAGTGTTTTCTCGCCAAGAAACTGCAAATAAGGTGAAACACCTCGAGCAGCTCTGAAAAAAAAAAAAAAAAAACCTCATGCCCTTTTTTTTTTTTTTTTCCTTGCCTGGTGCACACCAACACCCACGCAGCCTACCATTCCCTGAACGTTAGAAACAATTACAGGCTTTAACAACAAACAGCAATGTAGTTCAAGTGCGGTAAAACTGTCTGGAAAGGCTGGAGTCAGCAGCAATGTTCTTTGTAGTGAGACGGACTGCGGTTTTTAGTCTTAATTAAATCGCAGCCCCATTTTAGGGGGAATTTTAAGTTTTATGATCCATGGGTTTATGAAGGCTGTGTTCACGCTCAAATGTCTATAACGCACCATATGGGCAGAGGACTCTAAACAGCAAAACACATGTGACTGAGAGGCAGCTGAGCTGTTCGTGTCGGCTCAGAGAGGATAATGTTCAGGTGGAGGCACATGAAACCTGTTTGCAACATCTAAATTAACATTAAAGGATGTTCATGTCATTAATTTATATCTTCTGAGTCTTAACAATAGTGTTTGTCCATGTTGCTGCTCTGCATTTAGCCTCAAATTTTATTATTTAAATGTTATTATGCTTTGCAATATGATTTAGCCATTAGAGCTTCTTTGGCACAACTGATAATAATTGATCTTTCCAGTAAAAATCAATTGCACACATTTTTCTACTGACAAAGCCTTGTCACCAGCCTCTAATGATCATCAGTCATCCTAGTCCTGTTGATGTGCTATCATTTGCTCCACCATTGTTCAGGTAATAACCAGTTAATACTCTGAAAATGAAAGTTTCATGACCTCAGGTATCCACCTGTTCAGACGCTGCAAACACTGTTTGAAGACGCATATTTTTCAGACATAAATGTAGTAATGCGAAACCAAAGCACATGGCTATTATTTTTAACTGGCACTTGCTCTGCCAATGCTGTTAGACAACCACTGGTGTATTTTTCATACCACAGTGTATAATTAAAAGTTGTTCAGAAGTGCAAATTTGGCAGAGCAGCTACAAAAAAGCCCCTGGGCGAGGTTGGAGGCACCTCATTATCGGATGGAGAGGAAGACGCCAACAGCCAGGCAGATTACTGCCAGTAAAAAAAAAAAGAAAAAAGAAAAAAGACAGAACAAGCCATTTATTTATACGATGACTATTTTACTTGAAGCATTAACAAAACACTCACCTAGTCTTGGTAACACTGGGCCCTTTGACACATCAATATTTTATTGACTTGGTGCTGTGGACACCGGAAAGTTCGTAGGAGGTGGCACTGAACATGAAGCTTTAAATAAGAGAAGGTAAAGAGAAACTTTAAAATAATACTTGTCTAGGGCAAAAAACCTTTTTAGGATATTATCTTAATCAATTATACAAACCTATATATTTTGCTTTTATGTAATATAACTGTCATCTGTTGTTGGTGATGTCCTGCTGATAAGCAGAGGAATAACACAGTTTGAGTTAACAAATTTTATTGGTAAAACTGGCTTCAATCAGGAAATCAGCATGTTTTTCTTACAACTACAGACTGGTCTCACATGAGTAGGTCCTACGTTTTCTGAAACACTTGTACATCAGGACATTAGCACAATGATGCCTTTGATGCCATTTTTATTTCTTTAAAGTGGTGGCAGGATGGCAGCCTCAGATGCTGTGTGTTGGCTGCCAGGAATAAAAAAGAAGTCGAGGCAGTCTTCAACATGTCATCAGCTATTAAAAAAATCTGTCACGCCATAATCCTGTTTTCTGTTTTTCAATATGCCATTTTGTCACCACAGACAAGCATTTTTATGTGCCTACACAATAAGAAAGGATGCAGTATGGGTAAAAACAAGGTGATGGAAACATTGTGCTATGAAGGCTAAAATAAAATCACTACTTACTGTTAACTTGCTAGCTGGTGCAGAGGCTAGCACATATTAGTCACTATGTCTCCTTGTGCTTTTTTAAGTATTTCTTTTCTGTTGTCCTGCTTACTTGCCCCTGGCAATTTGTTAAACATTGCACAATTTTTGTTTCAATTAAAAAGGTACTGAGTAGCTCAAACAAGCTTATGAAAATAAGATTTTGGTGCACAAGCGCTAATTCGGTGTTTCCTTTAAGCTAACGCTAGCTGTTTCAGTCTAGCTAAAGCAGCTGTGGTGGGCAGGGCTTAAGACCTATGATTCATAGATCTGAAATTTTTCAAATTTTTCTTTTTCTGTGCTTTTCATCGAACTATAATTAAAGTTTAGATTCAACATCAGTGCAACTAATTTAATTCTTTTTTAAAGGGTAATATGTGCGTTGTTTACTACCTAACACAAACACATACATTTAGCCTTAGCAGGTACACTGTATTAGATCCATGTGGAGGCGCAGTCATGTATTTTTCTTTGGACCTTTGCATAGTCAAACTGCACATTTCACAGATAAAAATATCCACTTCACAATGGGGGAAAAAAAGTGACATGTTTGTAGTGCTGCAACACAGATGGCACTTTTAGGAACAGCTTGAGAGGACACCATGGAGATTGTTTTTACTACATTAAGCTGGACTCCTCCTTTCCCACCTAAACACAATCAAAGGCTCTAAGTTATCAATAGCATGTCCCACTGGAAATACAATTTCAAGGTCTATTTGATCTATGATGAAGCGACGGCTCATACTAATTTATGAATTCGACTATGGTATTTTTTTTTATTGCTTTGATCAGAAATCTTTGATAATCCAGGGGCAGTAAAAATCAGCGTGAAACATACAGCGCTAAGAAACGGACTCCTGCTTGTTCAGATAATTAGAAAATGTTTTTTCTTGTCATTGAACCTTCATGGATTTATTTACCTATAACAAATTGTCTTTTTTGTCTTTATCAAACTATAGTGAAGATTTTTATTAAAAGAAATTATCTGTTAGGTATAGTGAAGATCAAGGATGTTCTCGTCAGAAACACTTAAATCAAACAGCTTAAAAGGATATGTTTGAAATTCAACAACAACAACAACAACAAGAAATTCACAAACTCTACAGAGACATCATATTTAAAGAAAAATGTGAGAAAAATAAAATCTACAGAGGGAGAGAGAAGATCA
This sequence comes from Ctenochaetus striatus, assembly GCA_034780835.1. Classification (NCBI taxonomy): domain Eukaryota; kingdom Metazoa; phylum Chordata; class Actinopteri; order Acanthuriformes; family Acanthuridae; genus Ctenochaetus; species Ctenochaetus striatus. The sequence goes on along the minus strand of JAUZTA010000016.1, from coordinate 5,258,317 downwards.
AAGAAACTAGTTAAATATTTACAAGATCCGACAAACATTTCCATATTTACCAGCTATAGGAAAACTCTAATCCAAACACTTAGAGAAAAAGTGAGAGAAAACACTTGAATGGCTACAGTGAGGCGCTTATACCTCATCTTTACATTATTCCATCAAACATAGATACACTTATTTACTTTCCTAGTTAATACAGATATAATAGCATCTAACTTTGAAGCTATGTAACTTTGACTAGATTTATGGATGAAACAGGAGCTTCTAATAGGTCAAATGAGGTTTCATATTATAGGGATCATATTATAGCCAAAGAGCAAATGTTTACAAGGAAAGAATAGAAGGAGATTAGTGTCCATGGGTGTTAATGGATGTAATTATGTGTTTTGGGATAAATATTTCCCTGCATTGGATCATCTGGACAGTGTTTCCTGCAGAATGGCTGTGTCACTGTGGCGTGGGTGGGAGTTGACAAGCTTGCGCTTTCATGAGAAGCAAAAATACTTCCTTTCAAACATGCTCTCCCAGAAACTGTCATGTGTGGTTGTATCATGTTTATGAACATGGCACTGAGTCTGATAAAAAGACAAAAATATTCATTGCTGCTCCTTTTAAAAGTCGCATTTGTGAGAGAAAGAGAGAGTTGCCAAATTGGCAGCTCCAAAAATAAACAAAACTAATGTGATGGAAATGCTGATTTTGTGGTGAGCCCATGTAAATTAATGATAATAAAAAACCTTTTCATTGTAACATGATCATTTTGTTTTGATCGATGGAGGCTTCGTTGGTGAGAGCTGTTAGTTTCTGGTGTGACGCAGGCGTTAATGGTGCCTGCTGTTTGGACTGTTTTTTGAAATAAAAAGCATCGAACGAATCACAAGAATGTACAAAATTCTTACAATTTGCTGCCTGAATCCACACTGATTTTTGCAGTTTGTGTCCGTTGATGAAAACAATAAAGACACTTATCTTGCCAAGCTGAAGATGAAATGGTTGCAGTAACTTGAACTCAAGGAAAAACTAAACCTACAGCTTGTGTATCTTTGTCTTATGATGGCAAAAACTTCATGTCATCTTGAAGTAAAGCTAACAAACAGCCTTCTTTGTTATGAAGATGTCAGGCCTTGTTGTAAAGATTGTTCACAGGTACACAGTGGCTTCAATTTTCAAAGGGTGTAACAAAATAATACCGTCACCGTCGTTCTCCTTTGGTTTACATGTGAGTATCAATAACAGATGTGTGTTTCTGTCATGCATAGAGGTGTTTTCCTGTCTGTATAATATCAGGGAGTGGATATAGCAGGGTAACAGATTTAAGGAGGGCAGAGAGAACATCGCTCATGTGTGGTTTGTCTTCTAAAACAAGTGCACAAGGCAGGGTATGTAAAGATACTAGCAGGTTATTTGTAGTTCAGCGAGCAGAGAATAGGCAACTGATGTATCAATCTGTCTTCCTGAAAAATACCCATCGCCAGAGGTGTGAGATATACTGTAGTGCTCTGAAGTGACAAACAGCAAGGTGTTTTGCCTGGTTCAGCAAAAAACTAAACTAAACAAAAAAATAAATAAATAAAAACAGCAGCTCTGGTCTGGAGGTAGAAAACATTCATTTGTTTAAGAAGAGCCTGGCAGGAACACATCTATTTGTCACGGAGAACATGGCGAGTGAAGGAGTGATTGAGTGGCCTGCAGTGAGTGACCCGGTGCGAGGATAACAGCGAGGATTGGAACAGTGACGACAGAGCTGAGGCTGAAATGGAAGGCAAGGGGGCAGGAACTTAGGGTTATTGCTTTCCAACCTGTAATGCATTTGCCACAGAGGAGGATTTATATGTTGCGAAATGGACTGTACATGCAATGTAATGCAATACATCTCAGTACAGTACAAGTACAGTATTTATTGCATCATGCATCTTTTTTTTTTAAATGGCACTGTGTTTGACTTTATGTGCTCCAAGTCGTCACCACAGGTCGTGTAGGTGGATGACCGGGTTGCTTCCCTTCCTATTTTTTTCCCTTCAAACTTACCATCTCCAGCTCTGACCTTTATTTATTCTTGGATCTTGTCTCCAAACGTCTCCCGAGGGGACCGAGGGCTCTATTTTTATGACATTGCATGGAGAATGTTGGGGCTTTTGTGCTACTAAAGTGGCATTTTCATCCGCTGCACCCAGGTTATTTTCTTTCCTGTTGGGTGTTTTTTCTGTCGCCTGGGTGAAGGAGGGGCAAGGAAGTGGTGGCGTTCGGAACAATCAAACAGAGCGGTGCAATTTTGGTGGAAACAATCTTCCTGATTGTTACTTACACTGGAGACTCGGTGGCACTGCCGGCTTTGCTCGGACCACCAAAAGTGCATGTAGCAAAAGCAGTGAGGGATCTGAACACACCCTGCTTAAAAACTTGAATATTTTGGCCCAATATAACTGCAGGGAGTCAGTCAGCTGAAGGAAAGAAAAAAAAGGACAGAATCTCTTAACATGAACATACATGTAAGTCTGGTTTTAGTCATTTCTGCTCCTGATAGATCCATCAGAGGGATGGGGTTTGTGGAGATGGCTTCATCCTGTATTAGAGGCTGACTGGAGGTAAATTATTGGCTGCAGCGTGCACATCCAGCCATAAAAATGATCAAACTTCAGTCATTCTGGGGCTCGGATTCACACTTCTAACATGTTTCACTTTAAAAAAAGAGTAACAGGCTGAATGAGGACCTTTTTTTTCCCTCACTCGCTGTTCATTCAGTGAGACGTTAAAAAATATTTTCAGCAGTACAAGAATCTCAAGTGCCAACCTTGTGGTCACCAGCTATGTTTCTTTATTCCACCGCTGCTTTATTTCCTACTGTAAAAAAAATAGCTGATACTTGCAGAAAGAACAGACACCAAGTCATAAATTTCTCTTCAATGTAGCACACATGCAACCAGGCTCAGGTGGTATTTTTGGGCAAATACTTGTGTAGTACAGGTGCGTGCTAAAACTATAAATGAGTTACTTGCAGGTGCTGATTCATCCACACTGCAGCAATTAATCCCAAGGTTTTGGACTCCTGTCGTACTAAAGCCTTCTGATTCATTCACCCTGTTTCAGCTAGAAATAGGGCCACAGCATTAACATTACCGATACATAACAGCTTACATGTTTTTTTAAAAGCTCCAGTGTATTAAATTTAGGGATGGGTGTACTGGAAGCGTGGAATAATATATTCATATATTCATAATCACCTGAAAGTTATTCTACGGTGCCTATGAACAAACAAACTCAATTTGAGTTTTCAATGTTTTGAGACTTTAAATGCAGTTGTAGACTCTTACACAAACCTGGAAGGCCATGAAGGATGAGCAGAGGGGTATTCAGCTTGTTGCAATTTACAGCCTCACCACTAGATGCCACTAAATCCTACAAACTGAACCTTTAATACAAGGTATAGCATGAAACGGAAATTCTAGTTTCAGATACTAAAATACTGAGCCGTGCCATCTGATTGGAAAGTATTTGATGAAGAAAGAAACATGACGAAATGATTGTTGAATTTTTGAACCCGTTTTTAACTTTTGTCACATAAAAATGATTGTTGTTACTTGTGAAAGAGTCAAACAAGCAAATTCTGGTTGTTAAAAAGGTCAAACACAACGCTGATGCCCTCGTGTGCCAGTGTAGGAGGCTGAGGTTCACAGCTGCATTCACAAAAAGGATATTCATCATTTGAAATGTGATCTTAATTTGGTAAAACAGAAAAACTGTGGTTTTAAATTATAAGCTGTGTGATGCACTCATCACAGCTCCACTGTATGATTTACAATGATAATAAAATATGGCCTAGAGCAGGGACACAATCAATGTGAACTAGAAAAAATTAAAAGGTTTCATTTTTTTCATGGTTACTTTGATATTTCCACAAGCTAAAATGTGGACAGGAATGAACTAAAGGGCCACAAAACCAACCAGAGATCTTTACCAGAAATCTTGTGAGAGCAGAAGTGGCAGCTGCAAGCCAACGAAGACAAAAACTCGTCTTCGGCAGCATTTGCATGAGTCTCCGAGCTGTATTAGCAATCAGGAAGTTCTGGAAAGGAGCACACAGGAAGACACTTTGATGTGATCAATCAACCACTATACAGTGCATGATGAATAGGCAGCTAAACATGGTGCTTCTCTAACAAGAGGAAAGACTGAAGAAGTTTTAATTAAGACTCATAGAATCTCAATTCAACCACAGAAGCGCAGCAGCAACCACAACAGGAAGCAGGATATCTCAACAATTACCCAGATCCATCAAAGACTGAAATAATTTGTGTGCGTGTAAATGAAAAGCAGTGTAAAAACACTCAAAGTAATTGAAAGAAAGGATCCCTGAAATTCTCAGAAAAAAATATGATCCTTATGTTGAGCTGGAACTGAAATCCAATTACAAAAACACACATCTGATGGTGGTAAATTAAAAAATGCCATCGTTACATACACGTCACTTCCTAATAACTTAAGGTGTAAAATGCAACATCTTGGATGGTTTTTAATGAGTAGATGTTTTAAAATTTATAAAAATATGTTTAATGCTCATAGTGTCGGAGAGATTTTACATATCGAAGGAGAAAAGATGGGTTTTTTCACCCCGAGGAGAAACAGAGTTTATGCATCATCATCATTTGGAATTCAGGTGGGTGGTGCGGCTCGACAAACTCCGAGCTCTGTGCTGCGAAAGCTTAAAGGACAGCGCAGTGTTTTGGTCCTTTGATGAAAAGGCCATTTGAAATCACTGTTTCCTTGCTGCATCAGACCAACATGCTCTCCTTCTTTTTAAAGAGGCTGCACCACTCACAAAAGAGCTCACAGCAGTCATTTGGAAATGGAATTTTAATAAGACGTGATGATTTTTTCCAAACACCGGCAAGCAAGTGAGACTCCTCATTTATAAAATCTGCAAAATAAATACTTTATATTTAAATAATTTGAGAGCAGGCAGAGCTGAGGTTTCCAGGACTTCAGCAGGATGAGAATGACAAACGACCTGAGGGTATAAAATGGGGATATTGTGCTGTAAGTAGGTCTGACGCTGTGAAAAATGCATGTTCGGCTACGTCAGTGTACAAGGGGGCAAATTTTTGCTCTTACACAGCAGGACTTGCTCAGTATCCAAAGGAGTAATATTTTATGATTAAGTGCTCTAATGACCGTCTTTAAGGGGCAAAGGCATCGTTCATAATACACTTTGCATGAGGCTGTCCATTCCAAAACTGGTCCAAACTCCCTGCGTGCCCCCATTAATTCACTGTTTGCCTGATCAAATTAAAAGTGGCAGTCGGCGTCTGGGTTTGTTCATTCATGAGGTGGATCTGATTGCGCTTCAGGCCCTGTCAGTGCGTGCAGCCTGATAAGAGGCTTCTACAGCGATTGGGCTGATTGCAGAGTGATGTTTTGGCTGCCATTGAGGCAGAGCCTATTGTGCACTCGGCGCTGATCAGGCTGAAAAAAACGAGGTTGTTATGGCGACAAGACCAACTCCAGACTCTGGTGTGTGAGGAAAAGATGTGATGAGTTATAGTGGTCTGGATTTTTTTTTTTTAATTAATGACTGACAGAGATGTTTTTTATTTTTACACTTACAACATTAAGGATGTCTCATCTTTACACGCAGCCTCATTAATGAGAAAATCGGAATATAAATCCTCATTTATTGACTTGTGTTCTCACTTTGTCAAAACTGTAAAAGGAAAATAAGATGTGCATGTATAATTTAAATTTATACTTATTTCTCTGCAGTGATGGTACAAATGGTTTAATTAAACTGGAGCGAACTCTGCGCTAAAGTTTATTATAAGTTCCAGCAAGAAGTTTGGTTTAAATCAGCCATGCTTAGTCCTGCAACTTGATCACTTCCTGTGTAACTCTAAATTCTAAAATTTTGGGTTAAAAAATCTAATTTTAAAATAAAAATTCAGCCCCTACATTGTGTTTATTGTTATTGAGCTAAATGCTAAGCACATTATGTTGTGGGTTCTTCTGAAATGTTTTAATGGCACCTGACTGGAGCAACAGCACTGCACAACGAGCTAACTCCTAATAAAAGCATTATGATAGCTGATGGAAATGTGTTAATTTTTACTTTTTTTAAACTCTTATTGCTAAATATGCACCACATTTGATAAAACTTAAGTCTTTATCTGGTTCAGTTGAACCAAAATGAAGACTCACAGCATGCTAGCTGTTATGTCTCTAGTTAGTTTGTGTGAGAAAACACAGTTCTGTGAGATTTGTTTATTTCTGTAACCGTGGCAACAGAGAAGCAGTGCATGCTGGGAGACAGGAAGTGTATTCTCCATGCAGTCAAGTTTGAGAACAGTTAGCAGCTCTTGAATAAGCAGGCTATTCCTCCTCCCTCTTTGCTAAGGCAACGTCTGTAAGTGATTTTGAGTTTATTTGAATGTTGACAGTGTTAAAACGCCAATCATGTTTTAAAGCTAAGTTAGCTCTGTCCTTTGTTGCTACTTACTGGTTTTTTTTGGTTAAGTCTGTTTTCATTATCTTGGCTACGCTGCTAATATTGCAAGGCCATGCTATGATGTTTTATTTGATTAATAATGTAGACATTCTTTGTATTGTGTTTACAGTTTCACAAGATTCCCAGTAAATTTCATGAACATTCATCATCTGTGTTCTGGAGTTTTTT
>JAUZTA010000016.1:5187565-5199527 GCA_034780835.1 Ctenochaetus striatus | reverse complement strand
CAAAAAAAGACTAGGCCAACATAAAATAGCTATAAGAGTTGCTTAGCAACTTTAAAATAGAATAAAGAGATCACTGACGAAAATAAAATCAACCTAAAAGCATCTTTAGAGCTGTTAATCAGCGAGATTTTTTTTAAAAAAAGAACTTCTTACCCTAAAATGGATCATAGTCAGTATTTATGATAAATAATTGCTAACTAGATGAGAAGAGGATCAATACGCTGCAAAGCTACAACCAGCAGTCGGCTCTCTTAGCTTAGCTTAGCTGGGGGGGTTGGCCGTAAAAAATTCACCAAGCTGTCACTTAAAAATGAACTTACAAGCATCGTAGAGGTTATTTTTTAAATTTAGTCCACAGCTGGACTTGCCCACAGAAAAACCGTCATGGGGGGGCCCCAAACCCAAGAGGGCTCACTGTGGGTTAGTTTCTGCCCACACATGCTCTCAGTAAACCATCACTACCCCTCATCGAGCCTGCAGGGGCATAATTGTTCAGCAGCTCTTGATAAAGAAGCTAATAAGTGTATTTCCCAAAGTATTGAACTTTCCCAAATCCTGTAATATCACTTATTTGTTTTATTGTGAAAAAAGAACTGAAGCTCCTTAAAATGCTGTTTTTAGCAGATCAACATAAATGCAAAAAAGGAGCCTTTCACTAAATGTTTGACTTTCTACTTTGACCTCACTGTTATTACTGAGCAACTTTACATCAGTCAACCACACTGTTAGTAACACAGAGAGAGAGAGAGAGAGAAGGGGAGGGAAAAAGGGGAGAGAGAGGGAGAGGAGGAGAAGGGGAGGTTTCATGAGATGAATATTCAGCCTTCCCACTCTCTCCATGAGGGATGAGGCGCTGCTCCTGAAGTCACGGCTCCCTCTACAGTTTGGACGGTGGAAATTTTCCATCCAGTGGGAGAAAACAATCAAACTGACTGTGTTGAACAGTCAGCGAGGACACAACGGAGACGGGTCCGGAGATTACACACACACATACACACACAGCTTTCCTCTTGTGAGGTGTGTGTGTGTCACCGATCGGCGGCGGGATACGTTCATATCCGTACACAGACACGCTCGGCTCCGTTTCCCGGTCTGGTTATTCCTCATGTGGAAGGCTGCTCCGCTGTTTGCCCTGCGGACAACCCGAATAATGTCTCAATCTTTGAATACTTGAGAAGTGACGACAACTTTCCCTCTTTCCGGACTTCACCGCACTAATCACGGAAGATAAAGCGCGGGGGCCGAAAGAGGGAGATTATCGGATTTAACAATGCATACAGATCGATTTCCCGATCAGGATTTGCAATTTTGAGCGCCGGACAGTTCGGGGTGTCTGCAGCGGGGACACCGAGCCATGTTATCTGCGGAGATGCGTGCTTTGCCCAGGTTCACGTCCGTGGATGTTGCGGCTCGGTGGAGCTGCACACGGTGCATTTGGGTGGCTGTGATTGGACCGGACACAGACTGGGGCTGACTGATGTTTGTCCGAGAGGAAATGTTTTGGGGAGGAGATCAATATGAGTTACTGGCGCACGCGAAGGAGGGAGATGATGCCAGTCTTCACGAGGATGGGAATTACTGTAAGGACGGATGAAAACATGCAGGCATGAGGATTTTTTTTTCTCTCTCTCGCTTGGATTTAGATTCAAAACACACAGGAAAGCTCTTCTCTTTTTTTTCCTTTTTACCGTCAGACATTCATGTAAAGCCTGTTTGCTGTTTTTGTTGCCTTTGTAAACTGTAAGAGGATTTTTTCCAGTGGACATGCATAGGTTTTGTTCTTGCACTAAAGTTTTTTTTCAATCTTTCTGACTATCATGCATTGAACTTTAATATGACATTATTTTTCCTGTAAAACATAATTTTTTTGGACTTTGACAAAGATTCCACGTGGACTTTTATTCCGAAATACCTGAAGTTATGGGACAATACAACAACAATATATCCGAGGAAGAAAAAAAAAATCAGTCGCCTCATTTTAAAAATCTTGTAAAATGAATTCAAAAATTCCCAGCAACATGGCAGTTAACTGGGTTGTAAACTGTGTTTTTTTACTGCCGCTGTTTGCGGTGGGGACGGCTTTTTCGGGGGTCTTCAACGCCACAGACAGAGACATTTTCACAGACGATTTGCTGCAGGTCAAGCTCACACAAGACAGAGTGACTGAGCAGTGGAAACTCCAGTCTACTGATTCCCATCCCAGCCTATACTTTAACCAAGTGGATGTGTTGCACTTGAGGCAAAGGTCCTCCACCACCCACAGTCACATATTTAAAGTCATCCGGGCGGCTGCGCTCACCATGTTGTCTAATGTCCCCTTTTACATGCCCCCTGCGAAACATGCAGAGTTTACAAGCAAATGGAATGAGATTTATGGTAACAACCTGCCTCCTCTGGCTCTCTACTGCCTGTTGTGCCCCGAGGACTCTGCTGCCCTGCAGTTTCTTATCAAGTTTATGGACAGGATGGCTGAATACCCGGACTGGAAGGTGACCAGCGCCCCTAACGATGAAGTCCCCATGGCCCACTCTCTCACTGGGTTTGCTACTGCTTATGACTTTGTTTACTCCTACCTGGATAAACAGCGGCGGGAGATTTACCTCAAGAAAATCCGCTCTGCAACAGAGGAACTGTACGAACTCTCAAAGTACAGGGGATGGGGGAAACAGTATCTCCAGAATCATCAAACCACTAACATATTAGCTGTCCTTACTGGTGCATTAGTGGTTGGATCACATGATCAGCCAGAGTCAATGATCTGGAAACAAGTGGCGGTGAACTACATGGAGAAAACTATGTTTCTCCTAAATCATGTCGTTGATGGGTCTCTGGACGAGGGGGTGGCCTACGGGAGCTACACAGCCAAGTCCATCACACAGTATGTCTTTCTAGCCCAGCGCCATTTCAACATTGACAACTCGCAGAACAACTGGCTGCGAGGACACTTCTGGTTTTATTATGCCACTCTGTTGCCAGGGTTTCAGAGGACAGTTGGCATTGCTGACTCCAACTACAACTGGTTTTACGGACCGGAGAGCCAGCTTGTTTTCCTCGACACGTTCGTCATGAGGAACGGAACGGGTAACTGGCTGGCTCAACAAATTAGAAAGCACCGACCCAAGGATGGTCCCATGGGACAGTCGTCTGCTCAGCGCTGGGCTACACTTCACACAGAGTACATCTGGTACAACCACCACCTCACGCCGCAGCCTCCCCACGACTTTGGCAAAGCTAAGATGCATATTTTCTCAAACTGGGGTGTGGTTACCTATGGAGCAGGGCTGCCAAACGGTCAGGGTAATACTTTTGTCTCCTTTAAGTCTGGCAAGCTGGGTGGCCGTGCGGTCTATGACATTGTCCATGACAAGCCTTACTCCTGGGTGGAGGGCTGGAACAGCTTTAACCCGGGTCACGAGCACCCCGACCAGAACTCTTTCACCTTCGCTCCTAATGGACAAGTATTTGTGTCCGAAGCACTTTATGGCCCGAAGTACAGCTATCTTAACAATGTTTTGGTGTTCAGTCCGTCTCCCACCAGCCAGTGCAACAGTCCGTGGGAGGGTCAGCTGGGGGAGTGCGCTAAGTGGCTGCGTTGGACTGATGAGGGCGTGGGCGATGCCAGAGGGGAGGTTATTGTCGCCTCCTCACACCGGGACACCATGTTTGTGAGCGGGGAGGCCGCGTCCGCTTATTCCCCTGCGATGAGACTAAAGAGTGTGTTCAGAGCCTTAGTTCTGCTCAATTCACAGACTCTGCTGGTGCTCGACCACGTGGAGAAGTGGGATGATTCGCCTGTGACGTCCCTCAGTGCATTTTTCCACAATCTTGACATTGACTTTAAGTACGTCCCTTTCAAATTCATGGACAGATATAATGGCGCGATGATGGATGTGTGGGATGCTCATTATAAAATGTTCTGGTTCGACAGTCAGGGTCACAGCCCTGATACCAGGATACAGGAGGCAGAGCAGGCAGCTGAGTTTAAAAAGAGGTGGACTCAGTACGTTAATGTCACTTTTCCAATGACAGGTTCAGTCAGCAGAATAGCTTATGTGCTACATGGGCCTTATGTCAAAGTATCTAACTGCAGATTTATTGATAATAGCAAAAATGGTGTGAGACTTTCTTTAATCATTAACAACACGGAGAAAATAGTCTCTGTTGTCACAAACTATCAAGACATAGGAGCAAGGTTGACCTATTTAGGATTTGGAGGTCACTGTAAAGTTGAGGATAGATATCAAATCACTCGATATGGCCTTGGGACGCAGCTCGTCCCAAAACAAATCAGCAGCGATAATCAACTGTTTGACTTTGGGTTCACAGTCAATGTGATAGCAGGGGTTGTTCTGTGTGTGGCCATAGGATTTTTGACCATGCAGAGAAAGTTTTATGTCTGCTTCAGCAGGCTGATGCGTTACGCCCTCCTCTCCGTGCTCGTTCTGTGGATAGCAGAGCTGCTGTTTGTGTCTAACAGCTGCGATCAGCTTCTCTGTGGGGTAAAATGGAAAGGAGTCGGTGCCAAAAGTGAAGTAAACAAACAGATCAGGCTGTACGAGCAGCACCGGCTCCCTCTTCCCACTGTCGTCATAACAACCCTTCCCGGTTCGGGATCAGAAATACTCAAGCACCTTTTCTACAACAGCTCAGACTTTGTTTACATAAGAGTTCCCACGGAGCATGTGGACATTCCTGAGACAGAGTTTGAGTTTGATTCTCTGGTCGATGCCTGTGAGTGGTCAAGGTCAGATGCCGTGCATGGACGGTTTAAGATTATTCAGGGCTGGCTGCATTCGCTGGTCCACAACACCAAGCTGCACTTGCAAAATATCCAGCTAGTGGAGGGCAGCAGGGTCAAACAGACCCAGAGAGCCGGTCCCTCCAGGGACCGAAAGAAAAGATCCAGGCGGAGAGAGCCCACGTCTGAGCTGAAGGGCAAACTGAGAGCCAGTCTGGACAGAGATGCTGAGTATATCAGGGAGATGAGACGGCATGTTGCGGAGTACCCCAATGCTCGGGTGGTCCTCAACATGCGCAGTGGAAGCTGGGCACTCAAACTACCTTTCATTCAGGAGGTCGTGGGATCTTCCCTCAGGACGATCTACCTACTGAGAGACCCTCGAGCCTGGATTTATCTCATGGTCTACAACAGCAAACCCAGCCTCTACTCTCTTAAAAACATCCCGCAGCACCTTTCCTTGATATTCAAGGAGGATGCTGTCGATGATGGGTGTCCAGCTGCGGCGCCAGAGTTTAAGACAATCCAGAGACTGCTGTCCCGCTCAGAGACAAACCCCATCCTGATATTGGCTCATCTGTGGCTGGCTCACACAGCAGCAGTGCTGAGGGTCAGCGAGAGTCTCCCCGAGGAGTCCTACCTCCAAGTGAGGTTTGAGGACGTTGTCAACTACCCGCAGGAGACGGCGGAGAGCATTCACACGTTTCTGGGGGTGCCTGTCTCACCCACAGCCCTCAACCAACTCATATTCACCACCTCCACGAACCTCTACAACCTGATGTATGAAGGGGACATCTCACCAGCTAACATTAACATGTGGAGACAGAACATGCCTCGGAAGGACATCAGGCTAATAGAAGACGTGTGTGGGGGTGTGATGAAGAGGCTGGGTTACTCGAGGTTTGCCAGTTAACTCACTGCTGCTGGTCAGCTGATATCGAGCTGTCTTGTTTACTGTCTCATCCAGTTCTGAGAAGTTTTTTTCTTTTTTGCACTGACCTTAAATTTAAAAAAAGAAAAAAAGAAAAAAGGTGTTACAAGTTAAGGAAAAACTGGGTAGAACTTCTGCCTGTGTTTATTTCTGTTGGTTGTGTTTGTTTGGATGTGTGTAAAGTGTTGTACAGACTACAGCAACAGATGTTTGTGAGGGAGGAATATTTTACATTAAAATAGGCAGAGGGGGAGCTTATGTTGTCATTGTTTCCCCCCAGCAGTCCTTCACTCTTACTTGTAGCACTCTAAATTGAATGAGACTTTAGACCTTTGCTGTCTTGCATGCAGGGGGACACAGTCGAATTTTAACAAATATTTTTCTGCAGCATCCTACAACAACTCAGTTTCTAAAAAAGATGATTTACTATGTCTTAGTAAGAGATGGAAAATGAGAGTTTTTTTTCCCATCCCCTAATCTATGATGTCAGAGAAATGTTTGTGCAAAATCCATATCTGTTATTACTGGCATTATTTTTTCTTTTGGTGGGAGATCAAGGGATATTTACTCGTTTGGAACAGAGAAGTTATGAAGCTCATTAAAAACTAAGACTGTTTATCGACTGTCCTCTAATTTGCAGCTTTGGGAGAGAATTAACAAAAATTTATTTGGCTGTCATGAATTTGATATCTGAACTCTGTGTGCTGTTTCCCTTTAAAACTAAAAAAAAAAAACCCAAAATGCTGCAATGTTTTGACTCTCGCAAAGCAGAGAAATAGATGACAGTAGTGCTTTATCGCTCTATTATAGACACATGAATGATATGAACTGTATTTTCACTACATCAGTAGAGAATTTATTTGAAGCACGAGGATGTCACGATGGTTTGGTGGCTTAGCACTTTCACAGGGACTCTTTTGATTGTATGTGGGATTCAGTGTGTTTTGTCCAAAGCTAAACTTTACTGTATGTGCTCAATTAGCTTTGGAAATCTAAAACCTCTGAAGATATATAAACCTCGAAGACATAATGTCTAGATGAAAGAAAGTTAGAAGTATTTATGGGTTCCAAAGACACATATCCCGAAGGATCTGGAATGAATATGAATATTATAACTCCCTTTGGCATTTATTGAATTAGATCAGAGGAAAGTGCTTAATAGGGATCAAACTGGAAAAAAAAAAAAAAAAAAAACCTGTCAGCCTTGACACATTTCTAGTCAAAGCAATTTCCAAAGCATCTCCCTCTGCTACTCATATTAATCTGCAAAATGCCACAACTGAGTTTTAGGCTGTGTGTTATGGCTGTGCTGTCTTCACTATAAAGGCAAACGGCACACGTTTCTATTTGCTGTCTTGGTCAATCAGATATCAAATGATCTTTTTTGGGCCTTTGTCTTGTAAGAAATTCAGCGAGCCGTGGACTGAACAGGGGATGAATATTAAGTATAGCTAAAGGAAAAAAAAAGAAAAAAGTCAGAGACCATTTCTACTCTGTGATGTTATGCTCTTTGGCCTGGGCAAAAATGTAACGCTCCTCAGTAACCTTTGATGCTGTCTCGCTTAAACATCTCTGTACTGTAAATGGATCACATGTAACATGCAAATTGGTTCACTTCGTTATGGATTTTCTATCGCATCTGTACACAAAAAACACATTCTGTGTCAATTTGCAGACATCCATCCTTCCTCAGCTAGAAACAGTACTGTTTGTTTTCTTCTCGACGAACACTGAAACCCTTGACTGCCTGGAAAACCCGTTTGATGTTTGTGGTCTTTGAATGTGTAGACTTGGCAGACATGCTTTCACTTTGGTGTTGCAATCCTGTTACCAACTCTGTTTTGTATTTGCTCGTGGGGATATGGTTCCTTGCTTCTGTGGCCTTGAATTACAATCATTTCTTTCTAACGGTTTTCTGTGGGCTCTGGAGCAGAAGGTGAAGATAATGAAAGGAAATAATAAATACATAAATATATATATATATATCAGCAACCAGTCTTTGTTTGAATGCATTGAATCATCTTGTGTCATGATAAAAGGATGTACCATGTGATTATATAACATCAGTAGCTGTATGTATTGGTGTTATTATGTGAAGCTACTACAGTTAACACTACAAAAGACAGAATATAAACCTTATTTTGTACATAGCATTATTTTTACTGTTAACTCACAAGCAAAATATTTTATGCAGAATATTTTCTTCTGATGCCATATTTATACTGCAGCAGAATCTCTATTTTATTAGACATGGATGACAGAAGCCTTATTGCTTATATGGGTGACGTGCATGACAAGGAGGAGCCAACAATTAAAAACATGTCAGGAAATTCTTAAGTCATGTTCCGACCGACGACGAGACCCCGGGCTTTTGAAAGAGCACATTTCTCCAAACGGTCTCAATGAGTCAGTCATTTCATTAGTCATTTGTGCTTGATCCCTCCTGTAACGCTCTTAATGCTTGGCAGCGTCCTCCGTCTGTAATCTTTCCATGCTGAGGCACATTATTCCCTGAGAAGACCTCAAGGGAGGTTTCTACATGTCTGTACTTGTGCTCCCTGGATGTTAAGTGGCCTGTTTTGACCCTGAAACCAGAAGTTATTGGAAAGATTTGTGCATAAATAATCTCAATATGAAGTCTAAGGGCCTTAATACTGGAGTATTTAGATTTCTTTATGTTTCTAAACTGATATATTTTACACTTCTTTGACTCCTCAGTTACTGGTTACACTATTTTTCATGTTAATATGGTTTCACTGAAATACCTGCTGGAGACAAAAAGAGGTAAAACTATAAAAAATTCCACAGAAAAGCTAAATTGTTTGTCTAACCAGGAACACCACCCAAAATTTATTTATTAATGTCCAATTACTGATCTATAAAGATTTATTAAATGGTTTATTGACCATTAATGAGGCTATTACCCCTTTTATTTTTAATTACAATTACAGTTGCAAAAATATTAAAGAGAGGGAAACATATTATTTACTAATGATGCAGCTGTTACAGACTCAACAGCTGTTTCTGGCAGCTCAAAGTTGCTCCTATAAATAACTTATAACTGATCAGTCAAGGAGCATCAAATGAGATGTTAACCATCAATTAAGTAATGATAAAGAAGAGGAAGTAATGCAGATGTAGCTGTCTTTAGATGAGACACAGACAACTTTATCATTTGATGGCACAAATCATTCTCTTTCCTTGTTTCTTCCCTATAAAGCTAATCAGTCTGTTTCACGCAGTAAAAATAATCTGCAGAGATGATCTCTAGCAATGAAATTTAATGGCATCTTATAAACCAGGATAAGGATAAAGCTATATGTCAGAGCGGGTTTCCCGTCTGAATATTATGGTGCAGACGCCTGCCGCACAGACAGACAAATGTGCTTTATGAAAACCTTTTGATGTCTGATCACAAGAAGCGGATTTGCAGAACTAATTTAAGCTCTGAGGTTGCCTGGTATATTATCTTTGATGTCTGATAACCAATACATAATCATCGCATGAAATAAGGTTTTATAGAGAAAATGATGAAAAGCTGTATTATAATCTAATTCCGTGCAGCGGCTTGGGTAAGTGATCAAGTAGCTTTCTCAGACTATTAAGTACATGGAGGTTATCTGGATAGGAAAGGGGACTCAATTTCAGCTGAGTAGTCATACCCTTCCCTGTTCCACCTTTATCTTTCGCCACTGGTGAGTCCAAGTCCCAGGAGAGGCTCTCCCTCGCCAGCAGCCGTCCTCTCCTGCCACTGCTCATTAATTAACCTTTGCTGCAGCCGCCATCAGTCAGGGAGCAGCCTGATATTCTGGAGAGGAGTAATCATCGATACTGTGTAAGGCCATTGTGCTTGAGAATTAGCCCGCTGATGGAGAGCGACACCTTAATTGTTAAAAGTTTTCAACTTGAATATAAATTAAACGTGCACGAGTCGACGAGTGTCCTTCAGACGACACGGCGGAGGAGACGGGGTGCGTTCAGACTGTCGCTGACAAGGTGTAAGCAGGTGGCGACGGCGCTCTCCCATATTCAGTCATTTTCTCGTTGGTAAACAACGCCTGTGAGGTCCTCACATCCCACCGTTCAAAATTACCTGCTGATGACACTGCTGTGTTTGGATATGGAGAGGCGCAGATCCCTGGAACTGCTATTAATAAGAGTTGACTTGCAAGGAAATATGGCGCATTGTCAATTTGCAGCTGGTGGCGAGTCATTTCTGTAGTGAAAATGGGATCTTCCGTGCCAATAAAGCACAGCGGCAACTGCTAATGAAGCCCAGTCTGGTCTTATGGTGCTGGGAAATCAGACCAGATGAGGCATTTTGAATTTCACTTCAGGCAAATCTCAATACTGAGACAGACTCACAGTAGAAAACACTCCTCAAGGCTTTACACAGTCCTTATTGCCAATTTCAGTCTTTTTTTTTTTTTTTTTTTTTGCAGTTTGAATGTGTAATCGCCAGCTGAATTTCTCAAAATGAGATAAGTCCACATTAAATTCAAAGCTAGACAGAGTATTGAGAGGATTTGCGTGTAAGATGTTTGGATTTCAACATCTTTTTTTTTTTCCCTCCATTTGTTTATTTGCAAACATCAGTTTTGGTGCAGTTTACTTTATTTCTGAAAAGCTTAGCACTTCTCTGACCATTCAGATGTCTGAAAGTCAAATGAAAGTCTGCGGAAATTGAATTTTTCCCTGCTTAGCAACAAGACGTGACATTATGACAGAGGTCTTCGAGATGTTCGCGACTTTTTGACTTTGAAGGTGAGACCCTTCAGTAAAAAAAACCCAATATCCTGTAAGCTTAACCTGTCTCTCTTGACATTTTGGCTAATCCCCCGGTGTTGTTCTGTAAATCACAGGCTGTTTGCAGGGCAGACGGAGATATCTGACTCTCGGAAATCGAGCCACTGTGATGTTACTTTGTGCACAGCTCCTCTGTTTCTCCCATTTCAACCACAGCTTTGGTTTGCAAGCTATGCAAAAATGAGCAGAATGATGCATAAGCTGGAAAAAAAAAAGAGATGAAACAAGAGAGAGAGAGAAAAAAACAGAAAAATTGACTAAATGATTCAAATGTTGTCTGACTAATGTGAGTTTACCAGCTCTGTTATGGAAAGGGTTAGCCACTGTTGTGCTGTAATGAGCTGTTTCTGCCTATTAAAGCAAAGGGTGGCCGTGCTGCGACGTTTGAGGCCTGGTGTTATTCTGAGGTGTAGGATTGAATCCAGCTGGCTGGCCGACAGACAGACGGGGAAGAGGCCCTTTTCCTGGATGACACACTCTGTAGTCCTTCATTACCGAGACCCAGAAACCATAACCCGCCTGTCAGGGAGCTGCCGCAGCCACCGCTCTCCTGAAACATGTCTAGGAAGGGCACGTCTGCTGAGCGGATCATCTTCATGTTTCATGTTATATACAATAGGAGCGACCGGGGGAAGAGACAAAGAGAGAAAAATACATGTCGGAGCACCGCCATCCAGCCTAATTACATCAAGCATGAGTCATTGATCTCTAATTAGTAGAATTTATGTCCTGAGGAGGAGCAACGGTCGCTGTGACATTGGTCACAGTGTGCCTTGGAAACTACAGTACAGCAACAGATTGATGTTAAGTCTTTAGAAATGAGAGAACTAATGCAGGATTTGGTTCTTCTGTTCCTTACTTACAGTTTCTGATCTGATGGGTTTTTGACTGAGCAGATATGGAGAGATGCTTCCTATAATACAGAACCGACTGGAGACCTGACTGAGTGATGGATTGCATCGTGAGCCTTTCAGATAATTTAATCATTATGCTCTACGCCGATGGTATATAATCACCTTCCTGTAACTCTTCCTTCCAATCTGACGATCTACACCTAAAATGAATCTCATAATGCTTCCTGTGCTGGTGAAATCTGCGGCTGCAGGTAGTTTTCATTCTGACTGTCCGTCTCTCCGTCCTGTTAATGTGAATGCAATACCTTAGACTCACATTAAGGGACTTATTTTAAAACTTGGGCATAAATGTCCACTGGGGCTCACAGATGATTTAATTAGAATTTGATGAAATGAATATGTTTGTTTGGCCACAACTCAAGAATTAAGAGACTTATTGTGACAAAAAAAAATCACTCAAATGTGTAATAAGGTAAAATGAAGTGATGACATTTTAAATTCAAAAAGGTCAAAGCTCAACTTCACAAGGATTGGTGGAGGATTGGTGCGGCTGGTCGGCACGGGAATCCACCAATCCCGACCCAGAGATGTTAATATAAGACCGGTGCGCACCAGGAATGGCGGCAGACACCC
>JAUZTA010000016.1:5094595-5105762 GCA_034780835.1 Ctenochaetus striatus | reverse complement strand
GCCTAAAAAATATCTTTTTCCATATTCTAAAATCAAGAAAATGTTTTATCATTGGAGAAGTTTTATATTAAATTATACTTGTGTCCAATCCTTGGAAATTCAGTTTAACTTTATCTTAACCTTATCTTCGAGATTCAGCATTGTATTCACAAAGTTTGGTGGCAGGATTTGCAAAATAAATAGGAAAGAATAATCCAAATTGCTGAGGGGAAAATACGTTTGTCCTTAGTAGGGGTGAAGAAAAAACGAATAAATAAAAAGGAATCCGACACTTTATAACACAACTCGACAGCATCCCAGACTGGGAATTTCCTTTTGCCATTCAAGATCCACATAAGCTGTTTGTAACAAAGACTTCCTGTTAAAAAATATAGTCTTTTAAGTTTAATTAAAATGAAAAGGTGATGTCGACTAAATAATTTTTACAGATTGAGTACCTCCCAAGATTTGTAATACATTTTGACTTGGTAAAGTGCTTTTTTAAGTAAAAGATCTGAATATTTTTTCCATCACTAAGCTCTAATTAGCTGTTACACTAATGAGCTCAGAGCCTCTTTATTCTAAGGAGCCACATTCTGTTATTTTCTTAGCACCTTTTGAATCGCATACCTGTGGTCTTTACAAAAAAAAAACACATTAAATCACAAAGGTTTCCTCTCTTCACCTTCCTCTAAAACCTGAGACCATATTTCTGTGGAAAATGTATTGAGCAGAACTGCAGGAGATTCGCTCCCAAATGTTGTTTTCCTCGGCAGCCTAATGGAGAGTCTGCAGCTACTGACACTGGGGCCGTCAAGGAAAGAAAGTCCCCCCCCCCACCTCCACCCTTGCAGACTCCCTCTGTTCTTATCAGTGGGTGGGAGATTGAAAGTTTCAATTGGGTTTATCGTATCAATTGTCCAGGCTGACATTCACTGTTAGGCCTGGCAGCATTGTCAAGGCCGAGGAAAAATTCCTCGAACAAAACACTCTGAAAGTTCCAACAAAGTCAAAATCAATGGTTTTGTGTTTTTTTATGGCAAATTCATGCTCATAAGTAACATGTAAATCAGCATCTGACCTAAAAATGACCTAAAATAGCCTTTTTTTAGATATTCTTAATAGTAATTTAGAGTTTTGCATGGAATAAAACACTTTTCTTAATGCTATAACAACACTTTGCATATATAAAGAGAAGGACGTAGCAGATAAGACGTGTTTCACCCTCTGTGGACCATGAACTTCTTTACAAAATCACGTCAACCTATCATTTATAATAATTAAAGGAATTTTACCAAAGTTATCAACCTGCTAAAGGCGTGAGAAGAAAAGTCAGGGGGATTACCAAAGTCAATTGCAATACATCCAATAATTGCCGAGATATTTCATTCTGGACCAAAGCGACGCCATGCAGAGGCAAATCCCCGAGCTGTCTTCTTAGTAATTAACTGCAATTCACTGGAGGCTGAGTCTGAACCGAACATTTGTTTGAGCTATCGCGCCTAAATGAGCTTTTGCAATAATAGTGCTGATAGGTCTGAACTATGGGGTTTAATCTGTCCATCTACTCTCATAAATCAAACATGGGAGCGATGCCTTATGGGAAAGAGATCATTCTGTTATATCACGTCTCCGTGTTTTATTGGTTTTCATGGTAATAAACATCCATAAGTCCCGATGTCGCTAAACATGTTGTTCTATTAGAATTCTCATTTTGGTGAGATGTTGCGTGGAGACACTTTTCAAAACGAAACCTCATGTCTGCACGTCAGAATTTCCTTTCTGAGGCCGTTTCACTGTCGTTTCCTGGACTCAGTTCCACATTTATCTACAGATCTGCTGCTCGGTAAGTGAAACATGTGAATGTCGCCTGCTCTTCCCTTCACTCGTTACCTTGTGCCAAGGTGTCCTTTTTGTGAGTGACTTAGCCTCCAACAGCTTCCACAGATCTGCTCGTGATTATAACAGGTTTATAGGGTTTTTTTATTCCTGTTGGTTTTTAGAAATGAAAAAAGAAACGTCAGCTCATTGTCATGTAAAAATGAAGTGTTAATATGAACTTTGGTGAAGTTACGCCAAGTTCACATAGTTGACTGATTTAAAAAAAAGGTCACCAAGATTTAATTTACCAGCTGCTGCACCGTGAAATTTGGAATATGAAGAGGTTTTATTTAAGTTTCAACACAGATAATAGTTTGCTTTTAAAATAAACTCAATTGTTTTTGTTTTGTTTACTGTAAACTGATCATTTTAATTCATTTTCATTCGTCATAAAGTTGACTCAACTCTTTCTTGTTGATATAACATAACCAAAGCATGTCTACTCGATTATTAGACTTTTTAGATAGTTAATATGTTACAAGTTGTAATTTACATTCTGATGTTTCTTCATGTAATGCCACTAACTGCATCACCGGAATTAACTATCGATTTAGCAACAAAAAACTTGTCTGGTTAGTTTTTATTTCATGAACATTTCACCACATTTGTCAAAAAAAGGGGAAAGCAGCAGCTGATCTGTAAGTCTTAGAGGTGTAAAGATTTAATGACGACGTTTCAATTCAATTTCCGCCCTCAGAAGAGATGCGGTGCATCATAAAATCTGACATTCTGCCCATGATTCAATTTGATTCGGTTCAATTTGAAATGATTTATCTCTATGCTTACAAAGTCGAACAGCTCTAAAAACATTAAAGCAACAAATGCCTGAGGGGAAGCAGGTTTGTGATGGGAAGATTAGTGGGCTTCAAAACAGAGAAACACATACAAGTCTTTTAGCACTAAAAAACCAACAAGTGCAAATTTGCAGCTTACATAATGCCACAACCACAACTCCTTTGACTTAGATTTAAAGAAAACAACCTTTTAATGTTAAATTTTATGCTGTTTGGATATATTCAGTATTTCTTTAATTAGATGTCTTGCTTTTAAGTATCTCAAACCTTCAAAAGCCAACGGTTTTCCCTTTTTTCTGCAGCATTTGTGTGTAACAAAATAAATATAGCTACAGTATGGTTAAATGTTTGCCACAATAAAAGCAGGTGCTCCTGTTCATATTTGCCAAATCACAAAGCAATTAAACTCTGGACCGTTCCTGCTGTTTGTGCAGAAGAGAAGCAAACCCAAAATAGATGCATCTCTAAAAGAGATGAAGTAAAAACTAAATGAGACAGCAAATGCAGCCCCGTGACACGAGGCCACATAATGGCTTTGGAAAGGTTTCCTTGCACCACTTAAAATGTGTCCTGCACTCTGTCATTATCCAGTTTGAAATTAAAAAAACCTGGATGATTTTACACACACGTTTAAATGAAGATTACTTTTGGTAGTTTCAGAGCTTTTAAAAAAAACAGGACAGACTCTCTATTAAACATCAGTGTAGTGGGCTTCGTCATTTTCCCCCCAAAAAACAGAAATTGGAACAAAATTGACACCGCAGCCTTCCAGCCAGAGAGAAACACACAAGCGTCCAGCAAATCCTCCCAAACTATTATAAAATATTAGCTAATCTTACAATTCAGAATGACATGGATGGGGATTTTTTAACAGGTGCATTACTGCTGAAGTGTCTTGGGGGTAGAGATTAGCCACTGTGCCGGAGCATGACTGCAGGACTGAATGAATAATGCCACGAGCTGAGTATTACTGTGACCGGCTACTATGAGGACTGATTCCTGCAGCAATCTGAATGCCAATATTTAAGCTCATACTGTATATACGCCCAGAACTGACATTTGTGAACCCTGCAGATATTTTGCAGCTTATAGCAACAATCTCAGAGTCTGGAGTAATTTGTAAACTCATCTATTATTTATCATAGACCAGCCAGAGCGATGAACTTCTCAGTATAGCCACATATTTACACATTATGTGCAGATATTGTTTTTTTTGAATCTACAGTGTGTAATGAAATGCTGTCTTTTTTTCAGTGGAAAGGTGGTTGAAGGGAGCAACTGGAATGTCATCTATTCGACCTCCAAGATCAGGTGGAAAGATCCGGGCGGTAAAAGTTAACAAGACATGCTGTTCTAGCCACTTGTCAACTTGTGTCAAGATGCCCTTTGGCAAGAACTTTAACATTTAATATCGTCAGATGAGTCGCTTGTGGCTCGAACATGTGGTTTAGTTTGCATTCATCCCTCTATTCTCTCCATATCTACATTCTGAGTGTGGCTCAGTAATGTGTTCTGATTATGCTTAAATATAACCAAAATGCCCAGAAAATTAATCCCTAGACATCAGTTTTTATATTCTTGCTGTTTTTTTGATGAGTGTACTTTTTAAAATAAATTTGTAATTACCATATAAATGAAAAGTTTTATTAGTTTTTCCACTGTGATAAAAATCAACTGCAGTTTTGAAGTTTATTTTAATTTTTTGATTCAGACAAACCATGTCTGTACTGGTAATTTGACTGGTGCAATGTGTGACAGGCAGTAAAAACAGTCTGTAATACCACTTTGGTCCCGATGACCTGTCGTTTAACCAGCATGGGGGGTCAGTGTTGGTAGCCCAGCATGTCGTCCTCTCTGTAATATGATGACTAATATAATCCAATGCAGGTTTTCCACCCACCAGTCTTAATGCAAAAGGTGGATGTAAGATCCCAGAAGAAATGTCTATACTTGGCTGGGATGAAAAAGCTGGTTTATCAATAAAAGTAAAGGGTGGCAGCAGGGGTCGGGGGTGTCAAGGACGGACTTTGACAATCAATGCTCTATCATGAAATAACATTTTCCCGATTCGAACAGAAAATCTGTGCCGATATAGTGTTTCATACCGATCACTAACATGTTTTATTATGCCGTAACAGGCTTAGGTTCGATCCCATTATTGGCACAAACAGAACAGGTTTTAGGAATCTAGGACGAATGCTCTTATTTTGAAACTGCATTGAGTTTATTATGACCAAATAAGAATTCAGTTCTGCAGCTGCTGATTAACTCAGCAGACATTAAAACAAAAAACAAAAGCGAAAAATAACATGTAGTTAGTCACAGTGTTGTGTTAGCATGCTAGGCTAATACTTCTTACTTTTCTGTAGAAACTAGCTTGCTAGCTTGTGCTTTCTTAGCTAATAGCATACATGTTTTTTGCAAAGGAAAGGAAGGAATAGGAAGGCAAAGGACAGAAAAACCAACAAAACGTGTACCTGTCAAAACAAACAAACAGACAAACAAACAAACAAACAAACAAAGTAGAGAAATGTCTTGTATTGACATTACAAGGACCTGAAGGAAGTTGATGGTGTGTTTCCTACCAGTTGTGGGTCTCATATTTCATACAACTGCTGTAGTGAGGAAAAACACCCCAACAGAAAGTTCACATTAAGAGGCTGTTTCCGTAAAACTGTTCAAAAATGCTTTTTGGAAATCTCTGCACAGCAGCTGCAGTATCACTTTAATTCATATTTACTTAAACAAAAGTTAGAAGAATATAAATATCAGAACAACCACGAGGAGCCTCGTTGCGTGCTGTGTAGTTATTGTGTATTTTTCAGCACTGTTGCCGTGCTGTGCCGTGATTGTTTAAAAATTGACAATCCTCAAGCACAACATGGTCTCCGTTTTACTGGTAATGGATCTCAGAAGCAGTGCACTCTTAGGGAAAGACCTTGACGAACTGTTCTTAACTGCTGCACTAAATGATTACTGCAATATGGAACATCTGTCTAGCAGCAATACCAGCACAAATCACTCATTAATCACCTGTTTGTCTTAAATACTGCAGCACATAAGTGGCCAAAAAGGTGCCAGCAATTTTATGCTTTCATTAGCGGCTAACAGTGATGATTAACTGTACGGCATTTGAAGGTGATATTCAAATTCTAATTCAGAGATTATGAACTCTCTAACCTGCGTAAGAGGAAGCCGTGCAGGAGCAGCAGCAGCTTATGCATCATAGATATATTTTTGGTTAGATCCGGAGATAAGGAGCCTCTGCCATGACAGAGACGAGATCACAAAGGAGCTGAGATGTTGACATCCTCCCTGTTGTCCTTATATAACGCGTTCCTGTCGCAGGTCTCGGACTCACCACTTTTGTTTTTCCGTCCCCAGAGGTGGCTGCTTTTCCCACCAACTCAAGGTAGAGGACATCGTCGGGACACGGCAGCTTATACATGTTAATGTTCCCTTTTTCCCATTCCACTCCTGTTAGATTGATGGCTCAGCAGTGGTTCTCATTGATCAATCAGACACAATCTGCGTCTCAAATGAACCCAGGCCAGGGGGATTGTGCATTCTTCCAGGGGAACTACATCCCTAAGGGTATGACAGTGTGGTGCACCGGATCGATTGTTTTCAACTTATTTGTGTAAATACTTTGTAACCTTGCCGATTTATCATCTGCATTTCTTTGCCCCTGTGTGAGAAGACTACAATAGACATCACCCAGCCGGCTGACGCGGGCCCCAGCCTGTGATTTTCATCTTTGCGGTCAAGTCTAAAGAAGGATTACAGGAATGATGAGAATTAATTATGCATTTCATCAGCATGATGGATACCGCACGTTCAACTCAAAACTATATTTCCCAGGAGAACAGAGAGGAGTCTGCTCGTTCCTTCTGTTAATCCTCTGAGAAATGCTGTCAGTTCTCACTCTCAGAAGATGAAACTTCGCTGACATGAAAAAGAAAAACAGCGATCTAACTTTCTCAGCAAAGTGGCTAGTGTGCATGGCTCTACTTTTAGTCAATATGAGTGATTTACACCGTGTAGACAAAGCTAAAAATCAGTGCATTGTTACTTCAACCCAGTAAATAAATAGATACTTTTAAAATTACATCCAAAATCTTCAACGGTTCAAATAAATCACGCCTTTTATGACGGCAGTTGCTACTTTGTTGTTATTAGTTTTATATTTAAGTTTTATGCCATGTTTATCATTTTAGAAGTTTGAAATTGTGGCCTTCCTCCCACCTGATCTGTCCTCTATCTGAGAGCCTAATGATGCTGCATATTGTAGTTATGACATGAAGCTATTTGACCCTCATGACTTGTTTCTGTGTGTTGATGTCAACAGGTTTTACCGTCAGCTCTTCAAGTAGACAGTTTAGGTTTTTTACCACAAGTTAAAGCTGGATGGCAAACTTTCAAAATGTGGTATACAGATCATAACAACAAATCAAACTATTAATGCTCTATTTTTTCATATTAAATGGCTCAACATTTCCATTACGGCTCTCCTGACATCTTCCTAATGCAACGACAACATTAGGTAAGACTCATCACACCCAAACCTCTCCTTGAACAACTCTAATCTGCCATTCAGAAAGACTCCACACACTCTTTGAAGAGAAAATAGTACAGGACTATTATTTTTCGACATTTACATCCGAACAATATTATACATCTGCAGCTCTCCAAGTGTTTTTGTTATTGTTTTAACCCATAATTTTCTTTGAGGTGCTTCAATAATGGCAGACTAGTGTGAGACATTAACTTTATCTAATAAATCACAGTTCAGAACATAAGTGCATTAATTTCAGAACACTGCAGGAAAAAGTTGCAGGTGCAAACTGGTTCATCTTGGCTCAACCTTTGCAGGTCGTTTGCATCACCCGCGACAGCCTGTCAAGTCGCCATTGGCTGATTTTTATCCTAAAAAGGCTGTTTCATTAGCCAGTGAGTTTATAGTGAAGTCAGCTGGATGAGTAAGTTACAAGCTGTCATTTTGTTGAAATGGTCGAAATGCTCTGGAAAAAGACAAAAGAAATTGACAAAAGACGAGGAGATCTCCAATTTTTCATGGCATAAATTTGCATAAGCCCCGTGGGTATTCTGTTGAAGCACCCGTGGACAGCTCCGCTTTCTTAAGCATCAGCATGTGTTATTTTTTTGTTTTTCGCCATTTCATTAATACTAGAAATGTAGCTATATATTTATATTTTAAAATGCCACAAATTACAAGCTGCAGCAAACTCAAAACACTTTGTTGTTGCAGTTCCATCAACAAAACACTGAGCCATAGTCGCTGAGTCCTTTCAAGATCGAACCGCAAACTAAAACCAAGTTAAATTAGATGGTAGACTGTATTATCAGTTTTCTCATAAATTTATGTATGTACACAACTTTGTAACTTTGATTCCTCATCACAGAGGCAGATGCTTTTTTAAAACGCGCTTGTCTTTTGTTCAGATGATGTATTTGGGAGAATTTTTTCATCAATCTTTGCCCTCAAACTCTCCATGTATTTATCTTATATGTATCTGCAACAGCTGGCAGATAAATATAAGCATAAAGTTGCATAAGCCAGACAGACAAGTAAAAGCACCTTGAAAACTGCAGTTAAACACGCTATAAGCTTAATCAAATGCTCATAATTACTTCCCGCTTTGAGCTGTATATTTTACGGACAGAAACACTTTACACTTTTATGTGAGCAAAACATTGCAGTCCGGTTCCAGGAGATTTCCCATGGTGCCCAGGAGGGCAGAGTTAGCGCTCATTTATGACAGATTCCTGCAGGATCCTCCTCACAAGTGATCAGCCGGCAGCTGGTCGACAGTTGGCTGTCGGCCATCAGTGGGCTGTCTGAGCTGCTGGATCAAAGATTACTACAAACTACTACAAAAAATAACAGCTTAACGTTGATGGATGAGGCTTTGCTTCAGCATTTCCTGAGAAAGTGACTTGAATGTGTAAGTCCTCATTGGAATCGTCATTTATCAGGTGAAGAATGGTTGTTTTTTTCTTGGAATTATGTTTATGAGTCTATGTAACTTTTCCATTGTGACCCAATTTCTTTTTCCCCCCTCCATCGGCCCAGGCGCCTGACAAATGCACGGTCTCATGTGGACGAGGCAGACACTGGGAGAAGTCGCTGATGTTTCCTGTCGATTAGAGAGCTCCACCTCGGGCAGCGTCAGCTCTGTCCTTATTTGTCATACGTGTCCGCCGTTTCCCATGGCTAAAGACAAAGGCCAAAGAACGTATGAGGAACATGCATTTTTAATGTGACATTCTCATCAAATTCACCACAGTGGACTGAGCAGAATGCCAATGACGCTTTATTCTTCTTCCAATTACAGCGAGACACGATGCAACAATATGAATGTAAGCTGTGAAGGGCACATTTGCCTGTAACCTGACCGAGCCTGCACAGTTTAGTCCTTCATCTCCTGCGAGCCTGAACTTGTGAACTTTATATTAACATTCCTGTGGTGTTTGTTTAAGGAAGAATTTGGTTTTTTTTCAAAGACACATCCGGAAACATTAATCAGAAGAGTACAATAGCGAGGAATATGTGGAAACCAACAATGCGGGCGAGTATGAAATCATCAGTTTAATGTCAAAGCCACATTATGGTTTCTGTGCCTCCTGTCGGGAGAATGATGTCGCCACTGATAGTGAATAATACGAGGTACAAGCAAGCATTATATCACCATTACAGCTTACATTATTTATACAACATGACATCCCAGCGAATGCTTATTTGACCAGACTCACCTTTATCTTGTTGCAAATATGCTGACCATTACTCTGTGCCCATTATTCGACGGCCCTGAAATGTCACCCGAGAGTGAGAGATAGTCAGATTCACCGCTGCTTTCAGGGAGCGGAAGAGTGCAAGAATGTAAATAATCCTTGCAGGCGTCGAAACCATAGCTTTCATCTCTGATGTTCTTTCGCGGTGGTCGGTTCGCACTCCATCATTATAATGAGGGAGGCTCAATTAGACAAGGTCTACAATGGGGGTTTTAAATGTCACAGTGCAGGTCCTGACATTTCTCCGTTTGATATGGAATCAGAACGGGTGCGGCAGAGTTCACAGGGAGAACTAATCTCAACTTCCGAAATAACAAATTCAACCCTGTCTCGAAAGCAGCGTGGGAAGGCTGGTGCAGCCACTTTGGAGACATTTACACCCAACAATGCTAGCTTGAACCTCTCGGAGCTCCTTAATTATTGAATGTATTAGCATTGGTTTCGGTTTGTAATTAGCCCTCAGAGGTTAGCATGTTTACGAGACGCATGTAATGAAGCCTCTTTGGGTATTTCATCCAAAAGGTTATTTGGTCGTTAAATCAAAAATGACTGAAGACTGACAAACTTTTAACTTGAGGTAATTGGAGCGACAACAAATGGTAGCAGGGGTTGTAGCGGAGTATAATTACATGAAAACATCGTTAATTTCTCATAACGTGCTATTTCAACTCCTTTGAGAGTTACTTTAGCATGCTTTAGACTACAGTGCTGAACCAGGGCGGCCTTAGGGTTAGACATAGGGTTAGGTTTAAAATATTTAATTTTCTGTTGTAAATTCTAGCGTTTGTTGGTCTGTGCTTATTTGAAACATGGTACCTTCATGTTAACAGAGAATGGACATGACATTATCTAAAATCTGCTGCATCAAATAATAATTTCTCCAATAAAGAGACTAAGATTGATGCTAGCTTGATGCCATTGTTTAAGTAAAAGGAGTGTTGACGTGTCATTCGCTTTACTAGCATAACATAAATCCAAATGAAAGTGGTGGTTATATGAGATATTTAAATAAAAAACCTTTAACTTTGTTAGAAAAGTGTAAAAGTGGGCATTATTTTAGCAAGTCATGTTCGATATTGGCCTGTTAAGGACCGGCATGTGGTGTTTTATGAGTTCCACCACTATTTCTTTTACTCTAATTGTTAGATTAGGGAGAAAAGTAAATCAAAGAACTATAATAAATTAGAAGATAATCACACTCTTTCAGAAATGTTTTGTCCTGTTAACAGTAGAGTCGTTTTATTAACACAGTTTTGTTCTCCTCTAGCTTGTCATTACATAATTTACTATTAGAGCAATTAGCACAATTCAGGTGAAGGGCTTTTATATTTCCAAAAGGTTGAAGAAGGGTTGAAGAGAGAGGAGACAGAATACAGATTGTAATATTAGAGACTGTGAAACACTGAGAAAGTAAAGAAGGTGTAACTAATTACGGATTCAGGAAGAAGATGGTGGAAAAAAAGGAGAGCTAAACGAAAACAGAAGAAATCCTGCAGTCAGTTAATGAAAGAAGAATTCTGTGAGTCACAAAATATATTTATAAAAAAAAAACCCACCTGTTTAAACTCTTCAATTTAAGAGTTGGATCTCAATTCATTCATGGTTCCTGGGATCCTGTTACAAAACATCTGATAACTGTTTGAATATATGTACTAAAACTCTACAGCTTTATTTAAATGATTGTTTTTGTGTGTTTAGGT
>JAUZTA010000016.1:5071136-5083085 GCA_034780835.1 Ctenochaetus striatus | reverse complement strand
ACATTACCGTGTTACAGCAAAAAGCAATGCATTACAGTAATCACATTACTTTTGTAATGCATTACTCCCAACACTGGAAAGGGTGCATATCTTTCTTTATGTATAACATGAATTTTGCATATATTTATATATTTAATATCATTCAGAATTTTAAACAGATGTTTCAAGGGCAGCAGCAGAGTCTCAAACCATATTGTGGTACAAAATCTATAAGCAATTATTACCTTGCTTGTTAAACTGCCAGATTTTTAAGATTTAATTAATTCACGCCAGCATGAACTAATAAAAAAAAAAAAGGAAAAGAAAAAAAAATCATCATCACCGCACCTGATGGAGGGCACGGCGGCACATCCTGGCACTCCCCAATAATCATGCATGCATGCTCACAGACAGACAGCTGGCAGAGCGCCGCGGCTACATTAAACCGCACAGATACACAGGCAAACAAAAAATTAAATAATTCTTTTAAAAATTAATGAGCCTACCAGACACAACAGTGTAACAGCCTGGCACTGGGACCCAATAATCACACACAGTCACACACCTGGCAGAAACAGCAATATCGACTCCTTTCCAGGTCACAGACGTATACGGGCCTCGTCTGGGGCTCATGTGCACAATGAATTACTCTCTGCAGGGCAACAACACGAGAACATAGAATTTAAATAGCTTATTTTTTTGATGAGGGCACATCAGCAATGAAATTTTCCTGTTTTTATTCAATTGACACACAAGAAGAAGAAGAAGAAGGGCTTGTATTTCCTTTTTATGAAACTGTGAAGTGTTTACTAAACTGTAATAAGATCTCATTTTAGGGCTCAATTAGCAGACACGAACTGCTAAAGTAGCTAAAATGACAGTGTTTTGTTTTGTATGACAGACTCAAAGAAATAGTTGGACCTATTGAAATATACTCCAGGAGTTTGGATGAGAAGACTGACACCTCTCTCATGTCTGTAAATAGAAAGCCACAGTTAGCAGAGACAGCTAGCTTGTCTCTATGTGAAGAAAGGAAAATCCAACCACCAGTTCCTCTAAAGTTCACCAATTAACACACTATAGTTTGTCTGACTAAAGGAAGAAACTTAGTTGTGGTTTATCTGCAGCACTATTTTGCGGCTGGAAAATTGGTGACATCTCTGCTAATTGGTTGGAAATGTTGATGACAAGACGGCAAAGACAATAGAAAGATAAGCAAATAAACCTAGTGTCCAAAATTCAAACTATTACTTTCGGTAAAATTCTTTGTTTCACTGTAAACTTGAAGCCTTGAACGGTGGCTAGCAACATTTCAGAGGCTTCAATTCCACCGTTGAACACTAAGAGACAGAGGAGGATAATGGGCCAATTAGCTGCAGCCTTTCAGAAGCAGAGTTATAATCATCAAACAAGACTCAAAAAGAAGAAAAAAAAAGTTTTTCACTGCTTTTGCAGTTGCAAAATCTAAAAAAAATCATCGAAAAGTTACTAAATGACAGGAAGGTATTTGCTTAGATTTGACCGAATGTTTTCGCCCGTTCAGACAAAATGCAAAGGCACCAAGAGAGCCTTCGTTTCAAACGGACTCCACGTGACTTTTTACCTGATTGAACTTCCGGTGCAGCGTGACGTCAAAAAGTCCTCAATATTCAAAGTCTAAAATACTTAAATAAAGATTCTGAATGTTGGATTACTCCCGTACTCGGTTTCATATATCATATTTTTCACATCTAGCGGGCTTCTCCTTCAGCACAGGAGATTTTAATTGAGATGCCGCGGTGATGAAATGAAAAAACACTGCTGTCTCTGTCTCTAAATTATTTTGGGAATGCGGTAATGGTTCGCATGCTGTTTTCATATCACAAGCATCATAATGTTAATTGAAAACGCAGCATTATTTAGGTGCATGCTCACAGCTGGTAGCTTATTGAAAGTGACTCCGACAATTTTAACATCCATCCACATTGAGTCATTTTGTGGAATATTCATCCGTCTAAAGCACAAGCTGCCAAAACATATCTGAGATTGTGAATCTTGCTTAATGATGATGAACCACAGGTTTTCTTCTTGTATGTCTTCATATGAATTGTAAAATGTTGTTCTTCCCTTCACAGCCTTTGGACTTTGAGACCAAAAAACGTTTCGTCATGGCTGCAGAGGCAGTCAACGATCACGTGGACACTCGTTTTCTGACTCTGGACGAGTTCAGGGACAGGACGACTCTCAAGATAGTCGTGGAGGACGTGGACGAGCCGCCTGTCTTCCTCTCGCCGGCCTACGAGTGGAAAGTTCCCGAGAATGTAGCTGTGGGAACCGTCGCTGGCAGTGTCAGCGCCAAAGACACTGACATAGTCAACAAACCCATCAGGTAACGTGATCCGTGTGAACCAGAAAGAATGGCATCTGCCACCCCACTGCCAGCATGATAATGACAAGGCAGATACCCAGGCTGGCGGGGGCGTAACATCCCTAGACAGCCTGCCCTAGACAGCTTCTTCCACGGGGTGAAAAATCATTCCATTTCAAATAATGTTACTGGCTCGGTGCATCCATTTTTACCCTTGATCTCTGGATACCCCTGTACATGGTCATATTTATCTCATATTACTTTAGTAGGAAATGAGCCGTGCTGAATAAATCATGACGATTTTTTTTTTTTTTTTTCATACCTCACAGGCTTTTCTATCTATTGCCGTGGTATTATCACAAAGCGACGTGGCTAGGACGTGGGAATGTAATAAAGCACCATACGAGGTGGCATATGGAATTGAGATTTGCAGTCATTTGCAAGTGGGGCACGTTGCAGAGGAGACAGCAGCAGTACCGGTGCCTGTAGTCCATCTCATCAGAGCTTAAGAGTGGCAGGTGCTGCATATCATCCTCAGCCTAGCGTCTATTACTGTCCCTTTGGTGACAGTGTCTCATTGATTAATAAATTCAGGATGACACTTTAGGAGTTTCCACGCTTCTACTAAATATGATTAAGTTTGCTTTGGTCAAATTGGCTTATTTTCCGTGTCGTTATCAGCAAAGTGGCTCACACAAATGTTTCATTACTTGCTGTGTTTTCAGTCCCGGTTGCTCTGATTCTCCATGGTGTTATAAGCATTCGGATTAATGAGGGTTAAATGTGCGGTGATGTGACAGGCCTGTGCTTTAACAAGTAAATATTTGTGTCATAAACAATAATACTTGCTTAGTCTGTGGATGATTAATGCATGCTCTTTTAAGTTTCTATTTTTTTTTTTAACATTATAAAAAATGCAAGTGCAAACTTTTTATTGACTATCAGGAAACACAGGGATGTGTGTTTTGTCACCGCGGCTGCACCACCAGTATCATTGTTTGGACAGATTTTTTATTCAAACTCCCTCCCCAAAAAAACTGGACAAAGTTTCTTCTTTTCCTCTGTGTTGTTAAGATTCTGTCCTGCAGTTTCTGAATAATATTTCCCCACTTATGACAAATAGAGAAAACTGACTAGTCCCTCCCCAATTATTCAGTTAAAATGACAAGAAAAAATGTGCCTATACAATCCATGTGAGATGTTTTTTCACATGTCGCTGCGATACGTGTGTGTGTGTGTGTGTGTGTGTGTAGTCTCTTTGCTGGATATCTGTCAACAGATTAAAAACTTGAGCAGTTCGCCTAATTAATCTCCCCATGGTGTCACAGTGTTTTGTTTGCCCAGAAAACAACCTTGCCTTCTGAATGTTTGTCTCCGTGATTCGTCTTCCAGATATTCAATTGACAAAAGGAGTGATACCACAAAAGCTTTCAAAATAGACCCGAACAATGGAACCATAACTGTCGCTAAACCTCTGGATCGAGAGACTTCAAGCTGGCACAATTTGACGATTGAAGCCAAAGAAACAAGTAAGCAAAACTTTCTTTTTTTGTGCAAAATAATCTGGTTACATGGCAGCTTATGGCACAAACTGTATAGTCACAACAGTGTCGATGAGAGCAATGATTCCCAACCAGACAGATTTCATGTTATGAGAAAAATTGTGGGGTAAATGAACTAATTAAAGAGAAAAAAATGGAAATTGGAACTTAATTAATGTGATTGTAAATGTAACTCATGTAATCAGTTAACTATAACACCTGAGCAATACTGTTACTTCTAAATCTGCTTCCGCACCCAGAGAGGTGAAGAGTTGGCTTTAGTTAACATTGGTTGTCTACAGAGACCTTTTGGTTGAAATAGACATCCATAAACCAATAAATAAACACTCAAAATTGTTAGCTAAATGTACTTGATAAATGGTATGGACATAAATAAAAATGTAAGTTTAGAATCAGGATTAAAATATTTGGCTGAAGGCATCTGATGAATAGTTGAACTTACAGTCCTTTGGGCGTTTCATCTCATAAATATGTTTAACTAAGTGCGAATTTAAATAAGTCTTTAACTTCGACAGCTAAACAACTTTTGCAACTTTTTTGACTTGTAAATTGATTCGATGGCACAATTTAAGCAGAATCGTTTTCTGTCTTTTTTAAGCAAATATTTTTGTAAAATAAGATCTTATGGTGATCCTCAGAAAGGAGTGAAGCTTTAACTCTCTTATCTCTCCATAAAAAGTGTAAATGTTTCAAAATAGTGGATAAATCAGACCACCTACTGAAGTTTCAATTCTATCAATCATTATTTATAATATCAGGGTCCTATTTTAGTTAAAATCACAACATAAAATCTTGTTAAAAATGAACTTGTAGCAGCTAGTGTTGTCAGTGTTATGCAGGTATGTCTGACATGAAGAAGCTGGAAAACACCATTCCAGCTCGATGCAAACCCTTAAATATCTTCAGTATTTTTTTTTACTTGTTCGATCTGTCCTGCTTTGGAGAAAGCATTAAAGCAAAAATGCCCATTTTTTGGGTTTCACAGTTGTGTTTCAAGAGGAAGAAAAATTTATCAGTCATAAGTATTATTCTGTCAGTTCTTTCACAAAGCGTTCTTGATACATTCACCCAGTGGACTCCTGCAAACGTCTGTGTTCACTTCTGCAGCACACAACCATTTATCCTCCTCTGTGGTGGTGTTCATCAAAGTGCTGGACATAAACGACAATGTGCCAAGGCTTGCAAGAGATTACCAGCCATATATCTGTGAGGGAACACAGGCGGGAGAAGTATGTATATTATGATGCTCTGATGTTCATGATTTATCGCGTATAACAGAACAGCAATGATGATTTCTACGAATTTAAACAGTAAAAATTTGGAAACGTCATATTGTTTTGTCTCAAACAATCTATTCTGTCCATCTTTTTTTAAACACTGAAGGACTTAAAATGAACGATTTATTGTGCAGCACTATACTATATTTCATTCATAACGTTGTCAGCTGCTGAATGAGGTTTTGAGTATCATATTTCTCAGAGCAGAAATATGAGGGTGCATATGATTACAAGGAAATCTTTTGTGTGTAGTTGCCTCGTGTGTTGCTCAGTGACGTGTCTTTGTGTCTCTCAGCTCATTCAGCTGCTCAGTGCCGTCGATCCGGACGAGCCTGTGGAGGGACACCACTTCTACTTCTCCATGGTCCCTGAGATCCGCATCAATCCAAACTTCACTATCAGAGATAATCAAGGTTTTATTCATTTGGATAAGTGGGCACACATGATACCTCTGAATCCCTTTTCTGTGCTTGAAGGAAATAGTTTTATGTAACACACTGATATTATCTAGCTCACCTGAAAACTGCTCCAATGTTACCCTTTGAAGATCATCAGTTCTAGAAAACAAAAGTACGATTTTGTTTTTTTCTTGGATGGATGCAGCGATTCTCTTGGTGACAACTAGATTTCACAACTTCTTGTTTTTGCACTTGTGAGAGCTGATAAGGAAAAAAAAAACAAATTTATCTTGTTGATAGTGAGCTTCTGAGTTGCTACAGGCAGACTTCTTTGACCTTTTGGACTGAGCCGGGCTAGCTGTGTCCCCCTGTTTCCTGTCTTTGTGCTAAGCTTAGCTATCAGGCTGCTGGCTACAAGCTATATATTTAGCGTACAGTCATGACAGGTGTATTGATTTTTTCATCTCGCTCTCTGCAAGAAAGAGAACAGGCATAGTCCCAAACCTCATGGGCACATCATATATACATTACATCTCCATTCTAGTTGTGATTTTGAACAAATGCACAGAAAAAGACTGTGATGGTGACAAAATTTTGAAGGAGACGGTGGATAATAAAATGACTGGAAGCTGGGACAGCAATCATGCTGATTTCTATTATTACACCACCTGCACCCAGAAGTCTCATCTGAAATTACTGACTCCAGCTATATGTCAAGAATGAACACATAAAACCAGATGAAGTCATTCTTACAGTCCCATTTGGTTGTCAGGATACTGATGGTGAGCCGCTGCTAAATCATGACCTGCATGAGCAGAGGTACAGCTGAGTGCGAGGCAGGAAAAATGGATATTCTTTATGAAGGCATGAATTTAAATGTATATATGCACCTGCAAGTGCTTTTTTCTCCCCACATCTTGCAAAGAAATCCTTCGGCAGGTTGTAGTTTTTTAAGCTGACAGCCTCTCAGGTAAGTAAATTGAAAGAGTGTTTGCCTTGCAGTCAGTGGGCAGTCAACCCTTTTTCAAGTTTATAATGAAAATGGGCAGTAAAAATCGAACAAACAGCGTTGTTAAAGTGTGCAGCGGGGGGTGTTTGAATGTGTCGAATATGTTAGGGTGAAATGTATGGAGCTGCAGTGTGTATGGGTGGGTAGCCAGGCAAGCACAACAGTCCAGTCAGCAGCCAGGACATGAATAATGGATCAAGAAGGAACACATTTAATAAAACACATTTCCATATGCCACAGGGCTTATTTGGCTTACAAAAAGTTATTGTTCAAAATGCCTTGATTAAGCCTCATGAGTCAACCCAAAGTTATTTTTTTAAAAAATTACCTTTTTGTAAATACTGAAAATTAAATTTGACAAGGTGTTTGGTGTTTTCAGGGAGCTCGGATTGTTTTTTAAATGTATTATTTGTGTCAGTTCACGTGTTACTCCGCTCTAAAAGAAAAAACTCCCTCCAAAAATATCAGCACTCACAGTGGAAGCAGTTTTGATGTCTTTTTGAAGATTTCTGAAAAGTGCACCTCTCCACTTCGCTTTCAGACAATACGGCCGGCATCGTCGCTCGCAGGAGTACTTTCACCCGTAAGGATCAAACCCAGTATCTCCTGCCTGTTGTGGTGACAGATAGTGGCTCTCCAGCTCTCTCCAGCACCAGCACTCTG
Source organism: Ctenochaetus striatus (assembly GCA_034780835.1). Classification (NCBI taxonomy): domain Eukaryota; kingdom Metazoa; phylum Chordata; class Actinopteri; order Acanthuriformes; family Acanthuridae; genus Ctenochaetus; species Ctenochaetus striatus. The sequence goes on along the minus strand of JAUZTA010000016.1, from coordinate 5,075,850 downwards.
ACCATCAGTGTGTGCAGCTGCCAGCCTCCAGGTCACTGTCCCAGAGGGGGGGTGAAGGCATTCGCCCTGCCTATGGGGGTCAGCTTGCAGACCTTGTTAGGGCTTGTTGTCTGCCTGGTCACACTCACAGGTAAGCGAGGGAGGCATTCGCTGGTATTTACCTCTTATCTCAGTCCAGAACATCGAGCTTTGATATAACAAGGACGTAGAAAAAAGGGACACTCTATTTTTTGGGGGAGTTTGATCTCTTGATCTATCTTTCATGACTTTCTGTTCAAGTGTTGTGACAAATTGTGGTAAAATCCACTTTAAATCATTCATACAAGTCTTAACTGTTGGGTCAAAACATATTGTGCAGTGTTAATAATGTGCAGGTCTCATATGGCTTAATAATTATGATTCCTGTTTATAATCCAAGGAGCTTTGATTCAAAACCCAGAATAATTAGAGTCATTATTCACTCTCGATTTAAACTCAACATCAACCTTTTATTTACAGTAAACAGTTATTTAACCTTCATGAAGGAATTATTTTCACCACTGTTTTGATGCTAAAATGTTACAAAAGAGGAGACTGAGGCAGCTTCTCTGATTCATACATACATGATACATGATTTTGAATCTCTCCAAAGAACCACCGTAATTTTCGGACTATAAGCTGCTACTTTTTTCACACGCTTTGAACCCTGCAGCTTAAACTACGATGCGGCTAATTTATGGACGAAAATAAACAAGAAAGTGTGTTACGAAGTAATTCGGAGGCTGTTAAATTCCAACACCGAAGAAGACAGCTTTAGTGGTTTTAGATGTTAAATTTAGTGGGTGTGGCTTATAGTCCGAAAAGTACGGTACTCTCTTTCTCAAGCTTATAGTATAGTAAGGGCTGATAAAATTACTTTAGGGAGAAAAATTACAAAGATTTGTTATTTACAAGAAATCATCCAGACGTGCTGTTTCTGGAGTTTTGCCATCTTCGCACATCTTTCACTCAGCCAATCAAAAGGCTACCACGGGATTACCAAAGATCTATTTTCTGTCGATTTTCTGAGTTTCTCCAGACCTCAGACGGATTGACAAGGAAGACATCTGCTCGACATGATTAGTCTTTCTGAGAGGCACATCAAATATGCAGTTTGTTTTGTTTGCACAAGATGAGTCAAGTATATCAGAGAGCTGATTTTTGCACCGTGGCTTTACAAACGGTTTTACTAACGATGCTGATTGAGATTTTTAAAAGACTTGAAAGACGGGAATCATGCTAGACAGCTTTAATTACTTAACTCATAGTCACCGGCTTTAAGGTGACCAAGGATCAAATTCCCTAAAAAATGGGTATGTCCTTTTAGGAAATTGGTAATTACAGAGCAAAATGAAACAATGAAAATCTCACTGATATCATAAAAAAGTCATTCTTTTTCAGCGGATCTGTTGAGTTAAGCAGCTCCGGCTCACATCACTTTGGCAAGTATATAAACGTGTGTTGAGCAGCAGGATTTTTTCATTAACCAAATTTCCACTCGCATTTGAATCCCCCTTTTTAAAACTCACCTGCGTGCCTTTAACACTTTTAAAATGCTGAAAGCTTGCAGAGCAATGATGTCAGGTAATGAGCGTATTGGTTGCAATACATCAATAGCAATGCCACCCTGGGACACTGATGGGTTTGCATAGTGAAGAGCTTTATTATGACCTCGGCTGCTTCGTGTCCTCCCTGTGCCCATCACATGAAAGATTAATGACAATACCTGCTATGCTAACATTCTGTCGGATGAGCACAATACCCGGTGAAAACACAGCAGAGAAAATAAACACTCATTTTGTATTCTGTGCCACATGGAGCAAATAAAAGAATATTTTCTTTATGTGGGAGCTCAAATAATTTGAAAAAATAATAATTTATCGCCTGATTTGACCTCTTTTTTTATGTTTTGCATCCATAATAATTAGCATAAAAAAAACAAATCTGACTGCTATTATTTTTTGGTGCATTTTGTTGTGCATTTTCTTTTAAAGCGTGCTCCATCAGGCACCTTTGATGCTTTGTTCTTATGGAGCTCATGCCCTGGTGTTTAACTGTAATGATCTCCTACGGTGTTGTGTCTGCAGTGCTGTCAGTTCTAATGCTAATGGTGAGGAGACACATCCGAAAGCAGCAGGAGGGACTGGAGGTGAAGGCAAAGGAGCTTGAGCTGCCTGAGACGGTGTCACAGAAGGTGCTATATTATGGAGAATCGGGGGTGTTAGGAGCCGACATGGACTTATGCCGGCCCGTGGTCCCGTTGCGCCCCCACCCGAGGAGGAGGGAGAGGAGGCTCAGGAGGGAGGACGTGAGGGCGAGCATACGAATGTCCCTCCGAGAGTCCCACCTCATTGGACCTGAGGACGAGGTCTTCAGGCAGTTCATTTTGGACAGGCTGGCAGAGGCCGATCAGGATCCTTACGTCCCCCCGTTCGACTGCCTCAGGACCTACGCCTACGAGGGTTCAGGGTCCTCTGCAGGCTCCCTGAGCTCTTTGGACTCGTGTACTTTAGAGCTCGAACCTGGGAAGCCTGTCAGTAATCCCAGGCCCCCCTTTGTCAGACTCACCCCTTGGCTTGGAGTTGGAGAGGAGGACACCATCTTCTGAGAGGCTTTTTATGTTAATGGCTGTTCCACTAATCATCACACTTTGAAGCAACTAAGCGCATTTTCAATGAAAACTCTTGAATAACAGGCAGAATTTAATACGGTTTCACATATCTGGACCCATTGTTGCTCGCTGCATTTTATGAGTTTGAGAGCATTTTTTAACTGCATATGTCTAATATTTTTGCTGTGTTGGACTCCCGGTGCCTTAAAATCAGAGGGCACATGTTTCCCTAAACTTACTTTCATACTACAATCAAAGAAAATCCTTTGCATGTCATCTAAATTCTACATTGACTGTAAAAAGTGCAGATATTTTATGTATATTTTTGTATGAACTAAAAACAGCGTGTGTGAGTTTAGTGACGACTTGTTGGGCTAAAGATGCACAGATGGGATTAGCATCTTGGGTCAACATATTGATATAAAAAGCATGTGACTAAAACTCTCTTCTTCATGAAGTGAACCTTAACTATCAGTGTTTCATGACTTAAAAGCTACGTTTATTTATTTTATGGTCACACGGTGACAGTGGAACAAGCTGAAAGATAATATTTTTGCATAATGAAGTTAGAGTTAGGGATAAGGATCAGGGTTAGTTATTAAGTTGTTGTAGTGTTTTCCAGGGCTGGAGGTGTTCAGCGTGTTTGTCAGAGGTTTTTTTTTGCTGAAAAATAAAAAACAAGTAGCTGAGAGCAGTTTTTGCAAGCTGGAAAACCAAAACAATGAGTTTAAAGAAGTTAAAAGGCTCTCTGAGCTGATGGGAAACACAAACTTGGGGACAGCTTTCTGTCTCAGTAGGTGGGATCTTTTTAACAGCAAATAGCTACTTAATCCATCATTCCTACAAAATAATACTGATTCATGTAACTTAAACTAAGTTCTCGTAGCCTTAAACAGACGATAAGACGATTATCCGGTTAGAGGACGGGATGCTGTGTGCACAACTTTGATTTGTTAGGATGGACTATGGATTAGCATCGAAACCATCTGATTAATATTACAAAGGTCCCCCTCATGCTGCCAAGAGAGCTCTGACCCATCAAGGTGTGGACCGCTGGAGTTTCCTGCGATGTTCTGGCACCAGTGCATTGGTGACGGCTCCTTTGAGGTTTGGCAGGTCACATTTTCTCCCTGGACAGCCGTTGTCATTAGAAGTGCCTTTGCCAACAGTTTTTGGGTGGGTGGTGTTGTTCCTTTGGATGCCACTTTTGCATCCAAAGGAACAACAGGAACCACGGTTTTCAAGCAGATCATAGCGCTGGAACAACTCGGTGTTTGTTTGCTGTTTACTTCACCTGACAGTGGATTAAATGTGGTGGCTTGGATTGATGTATGTTTACTTATACTGTTTCCTTTTCCCACCTACACGGAGAGTTAGTCACCAGTGAGTACATTCTTTAGTCTACGCCCAGTTGTTGAGTCACAAGCTGTTGAGAGTTTTTTTTAAGCAGATGTTTGCAACTCAAAGTCTGAAGGAGAAAGGCACCTGCATGGAAAGTGGGTTCACCAGAAATTATACAGTTATTACACGTGACAACCTGCAGTATTACTTACCTGTGCAATTAAAATATCTGGTATTATTTGTAATATTATTCAGTTTTATATCATGTTACTATTTGACAATGGGCATATTGGCTCATAACAGTTTTTTACTTGCATTTCACTATGAAATTATATACATTAATGTATACTTTTCTTGCGTATGTGTCTGAAAGCATATTTTTTAAATAAAGATTTTGCTCCCTGATTTGCCTTCCTCTCACAGAAACTCTCACATTCACGAAACGCATCCATTAAGTATCAGCTGTCTGACATGTTTTATGCTGCATGATGAGACTTTTTTTTTTTTTTTTGCTTTTTGTAGAGTCACCAGAGATCAAATCACACTGCTCATGTGAGCCAGTCAGCAGCACTGGGAACATTTGAATGACTGGCAGTAGAGCTGCAACAAAGTAAGGTTAAAAGAGGAGGAAAAGTTCACCGAGGATTGATTTGAAATGTATAAAGGAAGTGAAATTTTTGAGAAAAACAACAGCTGGAGTGCTTTGAAAAAAAAAAGAAAAAGGTGGATAATATACAGCGCCTG
>JAUZTA010000016.1:5028762-5041017 GCA_034780835.1 Ctenochaetus striatus | reverse complement strand
GAGGGGTTTTACAGCCTTAAAACATATATAATAATTGTAAAAAATAAAGCTGACTACTTCGTGGATTTCGCCTATTGCGGGTTATTTTTAGAATGTAACCCCCGTGATAAACGAGGGACCACTGTACTTTATGTGTATTAATATATGCAACATAAGATATCTGGTCTCATGTCCAGATTCCAGTGATTTCCATACAGTCCATAATATGATGCTGCTTATGTAATAGTTATTTGCTTTACTGCCTGTTGCTCTGCTGCTGTCCACATGAAAGCTCCCATGCAAACAAGCCAGCGATGAGAGTGTGAGACTCACAGTGACTGTGTTTGTTTTGCACTTACTGCTGCTGCTTTTCTGACATTCACTTACTTTTCATAATGGCTGCTGCGGCTCGTGTGCATGTCCGAGGCTAATCGACTTGGCCAAAAACACACATCTCAGGGTTCGACTCTTCACCGGGATTCCTGTGATCATTTCTCCACTTCACCGAGCTTAACGTTACTTAATTAATATTTCCACACTGACAGCCGATGTGTCCCGGCTCTCTCAGGTAATAGATCTGCTTTTGGATGATGAGTCAGCTCTTACCTCTGTGAGCTTTGAATGGTAGCACCTGTTTCCTGCACAGTCCATTAAATGTGAGGTTAAAGGGGTTTTTATCTGACAGTGCTGATGTTTTTTAGTATTAATCGGATTTTACTTAAAATGTATTTTTTCACTTTTCATTCAGTTGTTCTTTGTTCTCATTCATGCTTATATTTACTATATTTTGTGTGTTTTTCAATGTAAAGCACATTAATCTCACTCATATTCATGAACTCCATGAACAGAATCATTGCTTGCTTGGTCCTGATTCCTTTCTCAGTGTGTTTGGATGGTTTTACGTCTCTGCCGCTCAGATCATAAAAGGTCTTACCGAGAAGTGTGATGATGCAGCCTAAAATAGCCAGGAGGGCGCCGGTGCTGAGGCCGGTCGCCGTGTAGGCCACAGCTCCACAAGACAAGGCCACGCCGTCGGAGTCGCAGTCACACACTCGCACCGAGAGTGTGTTGGTGCTGCTGAGGGCAGGACTTCCACTGTCCACAATCAACACGGGCAGCTGATACACAGGTTGCTCCTGCCTCCTGAAACCACCTCGCTTTGTCAGGATGGACGCTGTGTTGTCTGCAAAATGGAACAGAAGCACAAACAGGTCAGATGTGGGGAAAAAAAAAGACGGAAAGCTTCGTTTATTGTGTGTATCAAGTTTACTGGCTTCAAGTGAACAATGACCTGCATAAGTCTGACTAGCAGGAGGCCTAATTCCTGTATTATAATGATTGCTGTACTTTGCTTGTGCAGTTTGAAATGATTTTTCCGATATTAAAAGCAGGAATGCCAACAGAACAGATGGTGTCATTAGCACAATCCATTACATGACACACTGTGGCGTTCCTCCCTGGTCTTGACCACCTGTTGGCTCATAACAGGTTCGGTCTGACAGTAAAATCCTATATGAAAGCTCATCTTATGAGGTAGAAAGTGGCAGATAGAGGAGAGCAATATGCCATTACACCTGCAAAAAAAAAAAAAGAAAAAAGAAAAAAACGTTCTATGACAACTATTACAACTGATTGAAATGTACTTTCAAACTGAGCGGTCGCAATTGAAATGCAGTTTTTTTTGCCTAAAAGGGCAAATTCTTTGTTTTTCTGGATGATATTAAGATGATAACAGCCTCCTTTCTTCTACTTGGAACCTGCAGGAATCAGCAGGGGGTTGGTATGAAGTCTTCAGATGGTCTTCACATCTGATTGCAATGACCCCAAACAGGACAAAGATGATCACTGGAGAGCAACAGGTGTACTGGAACTTAATTGCACTGTGGTCAATGTTGTGAAATGGTCATAGTTTGGTTTTATGTAAAAAATAATTACTTAGATTAGAAAATTAGGAGAACAGAAGAGCAGAAGATCAGGTTTTGGGTTAAAATAAGTGTGTTACTGTTAGATGAGATAAATTTAGTTGCTATATGTAACATTTTAATTACAGTACAATCTATGTAACCCTTCAAATATAATGAGGTCAAATGATGTAAAGTGGATCTGAACCACATTTTTTGGACAAACTCTAATAAAAAATATATATTTTTTAGGAAATTGGTGTAATTTGGTGAAAAAATTCTGCATAAAACACCTTTAAGTAATTTAAAATAAGCTAACTTTGTAATTGGTTTTCAAATGGGACACAAACAGCCATCTACTGGCTGAAAGTCCGGGTGTGTCTGACACATCCACCTCCCTGAACTTAGTTATGGTTTACTGCTTTTCACTTGTGTGTTTTTAATTAACATTGTTAATGTTTTTTTATGTTATTGCTGCTGCACTGCGGTTTATTATATGGCTTTATTGCTAATCTATATTATGTAAGGTGACCTTGAGTGCCATGAAAGGCACCATTAAACTAAATGTTTTATTATTATTAATTTTATTTACTTTTAACACACCATGTTCGGCTTCGTTTACACAGTGCACAAACCTTTTTTTTTTTTTCCCCAACTGAGCTGGCAAAAAACGAGTCTTCAGGCGAGTTGCTTGTAACCTGCTGAGACGAGGTTACCTGAAACATCATGTAACACTCACAGGTCTGCACTCATGTGAATTACCGTGGCACAACCTGGCTGCTGCCGCCGCTGCCTCTGTAATGCATCACGGCAGCTTCAGCCGAGCTCCCCGCATCTCTGAGCAAAAAAAAAAACACTCAGCGCAGGGCATTACCTCGGAGAGCGTCAGCTCCATCCACACATGTTCTGAAAAGCAGTGAGGGTTCATGGAAGAAACTGATGATGCACTCCGGCACCGTTCTCATGTCTTTAAAGCTACATGCAAATGAACACTTAAGTTTTTCCTTTAGGAGAGGCTAAATTTGTGCGTTCGCCCACTTCTTTGCGTGTAGGTGGTGAGCGAGTCATAATGCTACAAAGGCAGTTTTCAGCCTGTGTGTTAAGGTTAAAGTTTTACTGTGATATAGTGCACAGGGACCTCGCACGGAGCAGAGAGGAGCCGTGAAGTCGTGGATTGTGGCACAAACCAAGTTATTTCAGTTATTGTGCTCCACTTGCAGAAGAAAGTTTTGTTTTTTGCATTCAGTTTTGATGAACAATTACCCCACAAAAAAAAAAAGGGGCAGCGAGGGCATTGTCATGGCAGAATTATGGTTTCATTTGGCACGGCCGGGCATGCCGGGAGGCTCCGGTTACTCCGTATTTTCTTCTCCTGAGTCAGATTGCAGAGAAGATTGTGTCCAGATGGAGGGCAGATATAGAGAGCCGCAGTGAGCAATGGCCAAAGTGTCAGTTGCATTGCTGGGAGGCTCGATCCGAAGGAAAGTTAGCAGCAAATAGACCGAACCCAACTTGACCAACACCTTTTTACAGACTCTGATGGCCACTGGCAAATTTCTAAAGGGAGTTTTTGATTTAGCGGCTTCGCGCAACAGACTTGATCTGACTTGGAGCTTTGACAAGGACACAGAGCTTCAAGTTTGAATTATTGACTGATTTCAGGGTTTCTGCAGAGTTCACCAAGTTAAACTGAAGACTTTGTGAGATCACATAGAATGAAATTAAATACCTTTCACGATGCCACAGCACAAAGTGTGAAAGTGAGATGGAAAAGCAGTGGGGAAGATGAGACCTTGAATTATTTATGATAAAACACTTTTTCAGTACATTTCCAACATTTTATACCGAGATATCTAATGATATCATTAAAGGAGAGGATTTAATTTTTTCAATACTGCCTTGAAATACCAGTAATCTGAATTTTTTTTAACCAAAGGACCTGCAAGACTTGTCCAGAATCTCGAGGTATTTCCAAGGAGACGCTTCATTGATCGCGAATTGTGTTTCAGGTTGAACAAAAAGGATTTTACTCTTAAAAAACAAGTTCTATCTCTGATGAGATCAGTTCAATAATGGTGTCAAAAAGCAGTTTATATGCACATAGTAAATACGGTCCTGGTTGCCCCTAAGGGTTACAATGCAGTCATGTCACAGCTCCCTCCTGAGGCTATTTAGTGGAACAATTACAAATCTGTTGCAAGCATCACTGATTTGCAGGACAAAACATGTTTAAACAGGCCCCAGGCTTAAAAAATACCAGAATTTCCCTTTAAGCTTCAGCAGTCTGAGTTACAACAATCAAACCTTGTGGATTTTATCTCCCGTCTCTTACACTGAAATCTCATTATGAATGTGACAGTGGTTGCATTAAGACTGGCATAACTAGCCGAAAGTCCATAAATAATGATTAAATAACCAGCTGCAAGCACGACTCACTGTCAAAACAACCAAAACAAGTTAAAAAAAATAAAATCAGCATCTCCTGACAGGCATCAAAATACACAGAAATCATAATCACTTCCAAAACTGCCAGAAGTGAAAGAAAAAGTACGTAAAGACTTTTATTAATTAAATTCGAAACTTTTACAAACCTATTTTGAGAAAAACCGAAGTCAATGCTTTAAAAAATAAAAACCCTGCAGATACCTCAGACTTGTAGATTTCTATCCAACAGAAAAATGTAAAAAATGGAGCAGATTATAACAGATAAGCAGATAATCACAAAGCAACGGTAATACCTTTGTTATCTCGCAGAGTGAAGTTGAGGTTGCCGGCCACAGATGCAGCCAGTGCAAAATAAAAGCGGTGGCCGCTCAGAGGTTCGTCCTTATCCACCGCGCTGATTGTTTGGATCACCTGAGGACAAAAGGGAACAAACAGTGCCATTCAGGATTAGTTACCTTACTGATCTTTATCCGAACTCAACGGCTGATTAGCTTTTAAATCAAGCTGTAAATTGTTTAATTTGTGCACGAGGGAGCTATAGCATCAGTTTAAGAACGGCATCATTGTCAAGCATTAATATATGCATCAACTTCCACTCTGTCATAGATTTATACACACAGGGGCATAAATCTCTCTCTGGAAGGGCAACAGTTTGAGTGGAGTGGAGAAAATCAACTCGCCTCTGATTGATGGAAAATATTTGTTTTATTATATTTGGCTGTGGTTTTGTGTCATTTATCTCTTGAAGTACAGTAAGTGCTTATTTGGCAAGAGCTTTGCACCCTCTTAGGGATGAAGTGTTTACTTTTAAGAAGTGTTTTCTCTGAAGCAAATCTTTGTCCAGCAACCATTTCTCTCAGTCCCAGCAACTAGACCATAACATCCAGTGGGAATAGAAAAACAATGGATTTTTATTTATTTATTTATTTTTTTTACTTCCTTTGGGCACTAACAACAAAAAAAAATCAAATGTTACTTTTTTCAACCCACCACACAGTTTTTTCTGAGCCTCCACAAAGCAGCCGATATGTCCTTTTATAGTAAACTTGCATCTCTACCAAAAAGTAGTGATGTATAATTAAAGTAAGACTCAACTTTAAGGACAATTGATGGCAAACTCATCTTTTTTTTACAAACAAGAGCCATATTTCAAACCCCCAAAATAAAGCTTTTGACTTATTATATCACAGTTAACATTTTTCATATTGAAACAATAACAGTTAAACAGTTTACAGTCTGTTCTTTGTGTAATTTAACAAGTCCTGCACATTTGTGTGGTGGCAAAGCAGCAAAATGTTTGTTTTTAGTGATCATTGAATGGGTAATCAATAAGTATTTCCCATGCATTTCAATGGACACACAATTAAGCAGGAGCTGCCTCAAGTAATCGCAGTAAAGTCAACTTCTGCGACTGTTTCTGTGCTTAAGTTTAGCTTGTTATTAGTCATTATCACTTATATTATCACTAATACTTCAAATTTGGCTATTTTATTCTATTTAGTCTAAAATGCTGTTATTCATGTAACTTTTTAATGTTTGAAAGAAAGTAGAGATGCTTCATTTAGTTGAAGTTCAAAGTCATGCTATTTTTTTGGGGGGTGCATTTAAAAAATGTTCTAAAATGTTCATTACAAACACACTAAAGAAACACTGCAATGACTTTTTTCTTCCACTAACTTCCCAGAAGGAATAAATCTGAAAAAAAGGTTGGATTTTGAAAACTGTTTTCTTCTCCAATTAATGGCTGAAGATGCCTCAATCAGAGCTCAGTGCAAAAAAAAAAAGGACAGCTCCAAAGACTGTTGAACGGTTAATGATTATTACACATAATGTTCCTACACTAATGAGGCACAGTCACATGTACCTGCCTGGATTAACTACTATATTAAGCTTCGACTGTGAACATAAAAAAAGAAAAAAAAAGGCAGTCCACTGGATGTTGTGACGCTGATGCGGTTTAAACTAAGTGCATATGCTCTGCAGCCAGGCATTCCTACTTCATTATTATAAGTATGAAAATGAGTCATGATAAGAACTGCTCTGGCTTCAGGCGATGCGAGACAAGCATTCATATCTGGGAGTTAAACAAGTGAAGGCTATTTGTTTCAGCCCACTTTATTTTGCCTCCGAACCCAAAACTAAGCATATTCTTAGTTCATTTATTATGAAGCAGTGTTGACAACTACATATAAATAATGCAGGAAATCAAATTACCAAATAAACCAATTTATTTACACCCACCAGCATGAAGCTGTAATGATTTTTTTTTTTATTCACTCAAACGTGATATCTGAAAATCAAGTTATCCCTTTTCAAAAAAAAAAAACCCCACTAAGCTTTAATTTCAGTGCCTTCTGTGCAGCAGCACTTCGCTGCAGCAAGAAAAAAAAAAAAAAAAAAAAAAGAGGGAAGAATCTCAGATAGTACACGCTGTACAAGAGAAGCATATCACACACAGACATGCCATATGGACGACAAATGATAGCCACCACCGCGGCCATCAAAGTGGGTGTTACTGCAGCAGTGTCCTTATAAATTTAGATCAAGCCTCCCGAATCCTTTTGTAGGCAATCTAGAAACTCAACCCTGTGACAACTCACACCCGTGGACGCCATCCAACAGATTTCTTAAAAGCAATTCACACTAAATTATCACGCCTCCCAGCCCCAAACAGCTCTGCATCTAACATCAAGACAAAAACAAAAAAAAAATAAAAATAAAAATAAGATAAAAAAAGGGGGAGAGGAAGAAGAAAAAATAAAAGCCAATGATCTATCAGTGCTGAGACATGGATTATCAGTTGTCAGCTGTGATTAAATGCTGCTGGTTACAAGCTGTCAGGTATTAGGGGTTGGTGTAGGTGGTAAACGACATCCTGCCAATTATTAAATCTGGCAGGCGGGGTGAAAATTCATGAATATTTTACTCTGTTTCCAAACAAAAAATTAAAATAGTTGCTCTTTCATCAGCAAAAGTAATCACAAAGTACGTGGTTTCTTTTTTTTTCTGTTGTTGTTGTTGTTGTTGTTGTTTGCTGTTAGGTTGCAGTGCAAGGGAAATTTATGTGGGAGGCAGAGACGCTGAACAAAAAAAAAAAAAAAGAAAAAAAAAAGGTTATCTGCTCCAGTTGAAGAACATTTGGGATATCTGTACACACACAGACAGAAGTGATGTTTGTGTCAGCAGCAGATCAGTGACAGGTAGACGTAACAACCCAGCATCTAAACATGCAGCGTGTGCATGCTCGGCTGCATATCATGAAAAGCCGCCATTGATTCAGGGATCATAATAACTCACGAGCCTCTCACTCTGTTATGGAAATTTCACATCTGATAGAAAAAAAAAACCGAAAACCTTTCTTTGTGGTTCTTACACCGACACCTCCTATACACAATTTGAAACCTTTGATGTCCTTTGAATATTGCAGATGGATTCGGCAGCTTATCTCCAGGAAGGTTTCCGTTCCTTACTGCGGAGGGAGAGGACTGTAAATCATCCTTAAATCAAACACTTTGTAATGTATAATGCCTTTCATTAGTGTGGCTCTGATGCAAGGCGTTCCAGAGAACCTTTGGTGGGGGAATTCTCTAATGGGTTGAGTAGCAGACAGGAGGAGAGAGGCATGGATGTAGGCATAAATTCTCGCTGAGAGATATTAACAGCAGAAGCAGACTGGTGCCTGTCGCAAAGCAAGACCGAGAAGACCCATGAATCAGAGAATTAAAGGGTTTTTTTTTCGAGTGTACACATGGCTGCACGTCATATCAAAGAGGATATAAGAGGACAAAGGTCTTTATTTGTCGCTTCAGAAGAAGAGGAGAATGTGCAAACAACAAAAGAGCGCAAGGAGACTTATCTTTACATGTTTAGTGCTGCAAGAGATGTGAGAGGTAGTTGTCAACCTGCAGTTTGATATGAAACTTTACTTCAGAATATAAGATTGCTACTGTAAGTTGAGAACCTTTGTACTTACAGGACAGAAAACAGTAAAAAAAATGTGTTTTTAACATTTTTGACTTTTAGGACATTTGGGGAAACTACAGTAATGATGATGAATCTGTTTTTTTTTAACTGTTGCATTTGGGCGACAGCCTTGAGCCTTTGACCCCACTGTTTTAAAGAAAGGATGACAAATACACACCACTTAAGTGCCCTCCTGATGACTTCTATGGTGTTAGTAAGATTTGTTGGCTTGGAAATCAAATTGTTGTGACAAATAATACCAATAACCTTATTAATCCTGAGAATAAAATAAACTAAAAAACCCAAAAAAGGTGAAAATGCTATGAGACTGTGTATAAACAGAGCAAAAACTGAGCGAAACAGCCCAACAGACACAAAGTTATGTCGGCTTTAACAACAGTGAAGGTGACAGAGCTTCTTAGGTCTCACGTAAAGTTGTTTCACTCTTTTAATGAAGTAGAAAAGATAAAATAGAAGGTGCTGGTGTTGCCAACAGCACAGGTGACAACTGACACTTATCAACACTTTGCATTAGCTGTCGCACATCATCATTCCACGTATGTGCAGGACGTCAAAACTTTTAACTGGGAAAAGTTTCAAGACCTGGATCAACAATGGAAGCGTGTTTTGAACTTTCGCTGATCAAATAATGAAAATTCGCAGAAAACTTTCAGTCATTCCACATTTATTCCACATCTTTCCAAATGAAACCAGTGCAGTTCAAACAGTGAAGGTTTAACTCTCACCTGAAGTATGCTGGTGAACTACAATGACCATAATTCACTGCATCAACAACACAAAGCATCCGTACCCCTTTGAGTGTCCAGTCCAGGTCTCACTGGAGAGACGGCTAGGAATGCGGCCTTCATTATGAGGAAAGAAATGCCAGCTAACGTAGCATGGCTACACTGAGGAAATAAAAAAAAACCTAACTCTGGGAGATAATGAGCTAGAATAACACTGAGCAGCAACAGTGTAAACACCACAGTGCATCTTTAAAATCTACTTAGTTCCCCTAAAAAATTCTTTTATTGTCCCAAAAAAGTGTAATTATCAGATAGTCAGCCGGATGAGTCATGCGATAAGATCGAGCCAAGAGTATAAATAAGCAGCACTGGTTCAAATATGTGGCACCGGTTGCCATGGTGACGAGACAGCTGTCACCAGGGGTTGTCTTGACGGAGGATGCGGCCGTCCTGCAGTTTTCACACCCCTCACTCTGCGCCGCCACGCCACGGTATCCCTATGACAGCGACGCCCCAAACATCACCCCGCATGTGACACCCCCGCGACTTCACCAACAGATCAACAAGCCACCCGCTCGCACATCAAACCCCTGCTGTCATCACACAGACACACACACACACACTTAAACACACAGCGATTCGTCTTAATGGTAATCAATAAGTACCATTCAACACATCAGCTTTCAACAGCTTTTCATTTGATTCTGACGCGCTTCTCTCATTTCACATTGATTATCTGAATCATCTGCTGAGGTTCATCTCGACACCTGCATGTGTGTTGGCATGATCCTGACAAGCCAGAAACTGCTGAGGCTAAAGTGATCTCCTGGTGAGATCTGAGATTAAATTTGCTCCACGTTCCATCTTTTTATAGTCCCACTTGCTAACGCTTGCCATGTGATTCGCGTCTTGACATTTCTGTTTTTCATCCCCACCTTGATGCAACACCTACGATAAAGTGGTAATTTAAATTAAAACTGGAGGCGTGAAGATGTTTTTTTTCTTGTTTGTGTGACTGATGCGACAGTCAAGTTAGTATCCAAAAAGTGATAAGAGAAAAAAGTGTGATCGGGGAAAAAAAAAAAGAAGAAACTCTTGATGTTTTCTTGACCAGAAGTTTCACACACTAACACTCAATGGGCCTCCTCGCAACTGAATTTTAAAAGTTGTCTTAACACAAAGTTTCCAGCACAGGGCAAATATCTTGATTTAAACGCACAGAGGAGAAGGCACAGGGAACAACCTGTTTCAAACTCCTCATTTATCACTATCATTATTTTTTTATGTGTGGCTAATAATGCTAAGTTTTGGAGCTAAAGTTTGGCTGCAAACAAGCATCAGTGTGCTAAGGAGGCTACTTGAGTCCATATGACTTGTAGCTTCTATTTGTTTGCATTCTAGCAAATTGGCACCATTTAAAGTATGCTAAATTAGCTATTAGCAGTTCCCTTTTGCAGACTACAAATTGATGTATAGACATCTGTCACTGGTTTGTTTTGATACTCAAGAAAAGTTGAAAATGTGATGATGCTAAAGGGTTTTACAAGAAGTGTTTCTTTTCTAAGAGGGTTAAAGGAGGTTTCTTGAAAGTATACACTGGAAAATGTGATCTGGAAGTGTAAGTCACACTCAATCCTAACTCGTGCATCATGTCTGTGTGTTTAGATCAGCTTGAGCTATGACTCAGAGATGGAGGGCAACGTTTGACGCACATTGCGGCGCGCTGGTGCAAAAGGTTTTGAACTTTGCCCACATGAACTATGTGTCTGCCTACTAACCATGTTGATAAGTAGAAAAACTACTATAAATCTCTTCCACCTCACACACTATCTTTGCGTTACAGCTCTTCATCTATACCCCCTCTGTGGATTAAAGCCTTGCAGTTTCATTCACAAATATCCGGAAGACCCTGCGCCTCCTCTTGCATGAGTTCGGGGAGGGGCAGGGGCGGGGAGGGGGGCAGATTGCGGGCAGCAGAATGCCAAGTCCACTCATGTATGTAATGGTTACACTGAAGTGATTGTACAACGTGACCCACCCCTCCCTCCGCTGCCGCCGCCTCTTCTTCCTCTGGCCCCCCCACCCTCCACCACCCCATCATAATATCAATTAATATTATGGCAGAAGACAGACACACCGATGATCCGTAACAAGTGGCATCTCTGGAGAGACCCAGTGCCACGAGACAGCCTTAATTAGGCCTGAAAAATGGCAGGTTATTCCATCCCTGCACTCCCTGTTAATCTGTGCTCAGAGCCACATAGTCAACTCTGGCCCCAACTGGCAAATGTTATTATTTCATCTTTGTCGCAGCTGTGGATAAGCCAATGGGCGTGACAGCCAGTGGGCGGCCTAAGATTTTTTAACAAAGCTTTACAGGGAAGCAGAGCAGTCGGTACAGCCAACTGTTCGCTGCCACGGCCGGACATACAGTACACAACAGGAGCATTTTAATTAATTAGGAATCAGGAGGGTGGGTGAGCAACACATCTGACACGTTGCGAGTCCACCCAGTCTGTCTGCGAACAGACAGCCGACACCTAGTTGTAATTCAAGCAGGGTTTTGCATTCAAATGTCAACCTCTCTCCTCCCTTTTGCTCTGTATGTGTTTTTTGGGTGTAAATTTCATCATGAAATTTCCATTCTGTCTGCCTTCATCATTCAGTCTGGAGGTGCGATCCCACCGGTACACTTCAGTGTTGCCTAAACAGAAGGCTTTATTTGAATGGGATTAAATAGAAATTGGACTTAGTGAAAAATAAAAATGAGAACAAGCACTTCATTCACTCTAACAATCCTCTGAAAACGGGACAGATGTTCTGACGCTGATTTATATATTTATATATCCTCTCTTGCACAGTGATTGCTATCATGTTTGTGTGGCCTGGATCAGGTTAGACATGTGAAGGTTAAATGCTTGTAAAACACAGACAAATACAGAGAATTAGCTTCACAGTCAGTCACAACTGAAAAAAAACAGATGAATTATTCGAGCAATGAATAACAATTCTCTTTTAAAAGCTGTTAAAATAAGGCCAAAATTGAGTATTAATTTATCCAAATTATAATAGTACAGACCTGATTTGTTTAATTTCCCACATGAAAACACGAGTTTTACTTGTGTTTTTTCCATCATTTACTGAAATGAACAGATAAAAAAGGACATTTTGTACCCAGTTCACACACAAACACACAACACTTTTACAAGCTGAAAGTGTCA
>JAUZTA010000016.1:4941101-4954036 GCA_034780835.1 Ctenochaetus striatus | reverse complement strand
GAGCAGTTGAGCAATTACATAAACTTCATAATATCGCTGACGTTATCTGTCTAATTTGACGCGCAACGGTGACTCCCCTCGATAAATATTTTGAAGGGGCAACACTCAACAAGAGGGGGCGGATGAAGACGTAGCGCTCGCTGGCGTGTTTACGCAACATCTTGGGATGATACTGAATCAGAAATGCCATTTAAACTCCGGGTCTTGTGAAAGCAGACATTTAGAAAACTGAGTGCTTGACCGCACATATATTTATTTCCTCGCTGACCTCTCTTTCTCTCTGCTCGACGCCGAGTATTGGCAGGGCCCTGGACGAGGAAGGTAATTGCTTTGGCATAAAGTGACCTCTTTCTTCCCACACAGATTCTCCAGTTCTCATTTGACTTCCTCTCTTGTTCCCCCCCCCCGAGCGAAATAAAAACAGCACATCGCACATCCTGTGGAAGGGATCTGTTGTAGTTCGCCACTGCAAAAGTCATTAGCCGGCACTGATAATTAACAGGGAAATAAATCATCGCACCGTCATTGTCACCTCTGCAGACACCTTAACGTTTGTGAGAAACACTCTGAATATGAGGGAATTTATTTAAAAAATCTCTCACTTTTGAGTTCATTTTTCTCTCTCTGGTCAAGGTTTATAAAGCAATCGGACTCCCACAAGGCAAAACTTTATCCAGGAAGCCAGAAGCTTTTGGAAACATCCATCCTGATTTGATCATGCTTTCAACATGGACCTGGATACAATAAGCCGACACGCTATCGCTGCAACACATTCACGTGCACAGGCGAACACACACACACATGCACAAAGTCACTGCCTCTGCATGACAATTTAATGGTAGAGGTGGAAAGTGGAGCAGATCTGGCTGCAGGGCAGCACGAGTTGTGAAGGCAGGTTGCAGCGGTGGTACAGTGGGAGAGAAAAATCGGCGCAGGGTCAGTTTGAGCCGAGCGGACAAGGTAATTCTTCTCATTTTGCTAAAAACCCTCAAGAGCAGGATGGCAGTCAGATACAAACTGGAGATAACACTAATGTGGCTGCAGCTGCATGTTCAGTAAAGCAGATATTGGCTCGTCATCTAATGAGCTTTTGCTGATTTACTTTCCAGTAGTTTGTCTCTTAAACTATTAAACAAATCATGTTGCAGAGAAATCTGTTTTTTCAGCACATATTTAAAATGAAAGCATGTAACATCACAACTAGCTTGAAACGACTCAACTAAAGATGCACAAATGCACAAAGAGACGAATTTGACAGGAGCGTGTTTTCTCATGACGACTTCCTTGTCTTCTTCCTGTTGGTGTCAGGTGATTGACAGCAAGCAGAGCGTAACACAGCGCTGATTTCAGAGCGCTCAGCTCGGTGAGGTGACACTGAAACACAGAGAAACTTCTGCGATGAACCGAACAAACGAACGAACGAACGAAGGCGTCGTGTTTGCTGTGATGGATTAGCTCCCTCTGTGCAAGTTGTCTTTCAGCACTGTACACGAGCGAGACACAGGCCTGATGTTTGCAAGTATGATCACTGACATTAAATGTAAAGCAGAAGGGCAAACTGCAAAACAACAGGGGCACTGTGATTTTACTACCAGATATCAAGCTGCTTATTCTTCCTCATTTAAAGTCAGTTTTACCCTTAAAGCAACTGGCACTGTTTTGGTGCCAAACGCTTTCAATGCTTCAGTTGGTTTTTCTACCCTGCAGAGAAGAATTTTCCTTTCTCTCTTATCATTGAAAAATATTCAAATATCAGCACAAGCTATCCTCTCCTGGCTGGCTTCGTTTAGGAAGAACAGAACCTCTAAAGAAAAACAGTCAAAGTCCACATTTGACTTCCTTTGTAAAGAGAAGCAGATTTATAGTTGGGCAGTGTCAAAGTGACGATGCTCAATTAAGTGAAAATGCGAGATAAAGCTGTGAATGTAAAGCCCTCCAGTCATCCCCCGGCTCTGTTTCTCTTATACACAGTGTTCTAATCCCATTTGCCAGTCTCACAACAGGATTACCAGAGCCAGAGCGCTCAGTAACCAATCGCTCGCTTCCTCTGATCCATATTCTCCTCAGTCATCGTGGAGGTTCAGGGTTTCTTCACTCATGAGCCAGAAAACACAACAAAAACTTCTGAGAACTTTGGTTAATTATGACTTGAGAGGCTTCATAAAGGATTTTTATGGAGGCTAGATCTTCTTAATTTGGAATTTGCTGTAAAAAAACAGCATGTAGATTAAGATTTTGCCATAAAAAAAAGGTGGAAAATGAGCAGTTTTCATATGAATGATGATTTCATGGCCATTTCATTGATTATTCCTCAACATTCCCTCTTTGTTTGTCTCTTGCATCACTAGAGCGAAGGGTCAACTTGAAGAACAACAACAACCTTGTAGCTGGTGGATCTTCAAGGACACTCACAGTACACAAAGACCGGAGTCGTACTGATGCAGGAGTTTGAACCGAGATCCTCCAGTTTGAAGATGGTTTCTTCCACTCAACAAATCCTGAGACTTCATTCATTTGAATCCATCTCACATCCTTTGTGACACTGTGTGCGTTTCACACAGCGCTGCATGGAAAAGACACAGTGCAACATCTGTAAAGAGTCAGGGGAGAGTTTCATACACATGTTGTATGTTGGCAGAGGCGGCGATTTGCTCTCTGGAGCTGCAGGACGAAGTGTGTCCACCAAACAGCAAGTGAATAATTGATAAAAAATGAAAAAAAAGAGCTGAGTTATGACTCTGACACTGACTCCTTTCTTGTGCCAGTTGTTCGTTCTAATTCCCATTGCCACGATAAAAGCAAACCCATGTCTTTAATCACAGTTTTTTACACAAGTATTTTCGGAATCAGGCTTTTAAAAAAAGTCTTTCAGCTGAGACTTTAAGACCCAAACATTCACAGCCATAAAAATATCTGCCCCTGTCCTTGCACCGACATGATATAATTTAATGCTGCTGATGTTGTGCAAAATACTATATCACACTGCTTTTTTTCCCCCACTCCTGTGGGCTTACAGGCAACACAAACACAGTTCATCATTTTGCACAGAGATCTCATACACATTTCTGCTTGAAAATACACTTGCACTGCAATATCTGACTTTATAAGTCATTTTATTGTGCACCGATCCACGTGTGTACAGCCTTTTATTTCTGTTCCCAAAGCAAGTGGAACATTCTGTAGATCTCTGGCACTTTTCTGCTGCAGATATTAATTTATGAGTTTCTCTAAATCATGTGCATGAAGGCCCTTTCAAGCTGAAATATGACACATGAGGTGGATAATAAAATCATTTTAATAAAATCTAAGTTTTATTTTGTCAACCTGACTGCAGATTTTTTTTACACTCTCAAATGAAAATGAGATTTTGCATTGTGTATTATCTCTGACACGAACTCTTTGCAGTGTAAATGAGCTGCTATCCCTCTGCTCATCCTCGTGCGACGGTGTGACCTGAGTGCGTTGACCCTGCTGTTAAGTATCAATCATTGCGCATTAGCTGTCAACACCCGCAAAATACACCAAAAGTTCGCAGGGCGCACCTGTTTCTCAATCGATTGTCCGATAATAATAATAATATTTTAAAAAAGCATCTCGGATCATTAACACGGATCGATTTAACATCTCAACAACTTCGGGCGTTTGGAGAAAATAAGAGGACAGATGATGGTGCCAAATAAACAGAGGAAAGGGGGGAGTCGGACAGCGCGGAAACACCGACAGCAAAAATCTGCGAGCGACCGCCGCAGGAAACCGGTGTCCACGGAATACTAATTACAAAACAAGCGACGGGACAAAAAAAAACACGCACAGAATACCTAAGCAGACCACAGATTATCTGACATTGCATTTGTGGGAATGAAAAACAAAAAGGCAGAAAAACATGATTTCAACTGTCCTCAATGCGCTTTTGGAAATCCGGCGGAATTACTCACCAAAAGAAGGCAGAATAACTTCACGGCCGCACAGATGGTGTCTGGTGAAAGTTGTTTTTTTCTCTCTCTCTCCCCCTCCTCTCTTCTACACGCACCACACAGAGGAAAGCAGCTTATATCAAAACGCAGAGTCTAAAAGTTTTCATGGTGAAATTAGTCCTGGTGGCAGAGCCGAGCAGAGCCGAGCCGGGCTGCGGGAGATCGGCTGCTGGATCGCGCGTAAACGCTCTCACCCTTGGCAGGGATGTGGCAAGTCTGATCCCCCCTGTCTCTCTCTCTCTTTCACTCCCTCTTTCTCTCTCCCTCTCTCTCTCTCTCCGTATCCTGCGCAGTGCTGCCTCCGTGCAGGGAACCCCAGCTGCAGGGTTTTGGGTTTCTATCTGTCTCTCTCTCTCTCTCTCTTGCAAAGGCAACAGGGGACGCGCAGCAGCAGCAGCAGCGGCGGCGGAGGAGAGTCAAATCACCGGACGAGACAGGAAACGCTCACATCTGAGCCAAATCCTCGTTGACTGGAGTGGAGAGAGCCCATCGAAATAGTCTGACCGAAATAAGTAGGCGAGGAGGGAGCCAGAAAAACACACGCAGCGTTTTTGGCAAAGAGAGAGAAGAACCAAATTTTCCAACCTGCCAAGTTTTTTTGGTTTTTTCTGCAGCAGATGGCATGTGTACTGTTAAATGATTGCCTTGCTGGTGAAAAAGGAAACCAATACAAAAATTCTTGACACCTCCAGCCAATGAGAGAAGTTTAACACTCCTCCTTCACACTGAGAATGAATTAAAAATCCTGCAAAGTTTCATGTTGAAGTGAAAACAAAATCACATTTCATCGTCTGTTTTGTTTCCTTTTTTGCATTATGTATAATCCCATTCAAGGTTCTATTGAACTTCTATCTTTTTCTTTTCCCCTCCATGCTTCCCACTTCTGAAACTGACTTCTTAAATCCTCAATTTTTTTTTTTTTTTTCAAGTGCAAGTCTTCACGGATATCTGGGCTCCTATTTCTATTTATTTTTCATCCAATTAGCTGCAAACTGAGCTCCTCTGGTGACAGAAGATCCAGCATGAGGCTGGTTCCTCTGAACTGCTGCACCTCCACGCTCGGAGACCTTTGAAAGTAACCAGCATTAGTTGTTCCCTAATTAGTGACAGTAAACATACAGCACGGACCAGCATCTCCAGTTAATAACACATGCATTTGCACTAAAATATTGCGCTCTTCATGTAAACAGTCTGAACACTTTCTGAGTAGGTGGTTTTACACTGAGGTATATGCATTTCCTGCTTTATATCACATGAGGATACATTCAGTTTCACTTTAAACACATAGGAACCAAAGTATCCCCTCCTGTGTATTTTTTTCCTCTGTGCCATTTGCATTCTTGAGACAGAAAACATTACACTTGTGCAGCTCATATTGTCTCCTCTGCTCTGTTATTTAGTAGGAGAGAGCACTGACCCAAACTAATAGAAAGAGCAGCCTCTGTCTGTCATACCTGGAAGAGCAGTTAGCAAATCTGAAATTAGAGACACGGGACTGTGGACAGGTGAAGATAATCTTCATTACACTGTAGTGGGAGAAGAGAAAGAAAGAGAGAGAGAGAGAGAAAATAATGTTGTTTGAGGCAAAAAGGGAAGAAAAAGGGAAGTTAAAGGAGGATAATGCTAAAGAGATAAAAGGGAGGACAGCATAAGCTTGACTAAATAAGAAGCCAACTTAAAGGGAGTGAGAGCACAGAGGGAGAGTGGGTGTGTGATAATAAAGGGAGAGGTGAAAGGGAGGAGGAGGAGGAGAGGGAGGTGTATCGGAGGTGTCGGGGGGGGGGCGCTGCAGTTCAGCGGTGAGAGTTATTTAATTGGAGAGTGACATTGGGAGCCCAGCTCGTCAGCTCTTCCCCATCAATCACGCTCGGTCAGGAGATGCCCGAGGTGATGTGGCCCCGCGCCCCGCTCCCTCCGGATCGCACAGCCGGCCCCCCCCGGCATTTAACCGCCCCGTGCCTCCATTACATCTTCCCCACCCATTTACCAAGCCTCCACCCCCCCCTACACTCGACCCCTTCATGAGGATGTGCTGACCTCCGCTCACCCGGCCTACTGTTATCTGCTCTCCTGTGACACGTCGCCTGATGGGTCTTTTTGTTCGCACACTAACAAGGAAAACAGTTACAGCTTATGGAGCCTTAATGAAATATGACCTTCAATGACAATCAGGTTTTTTGTGTGTTATCCTCCATCACTGTAGCTGCAGTTGGTGTTTACATTAGTAGCCCTTTCACAGTCAGATATCCCTCCATCCAAACCATCAGTCGTAGTTCATCTGCGTTCATTTGATGTGACTTTTAAAAGGATCTAATTTAGTGCTTTATATTCATCAGTCCCTCCAGGAATTTGTAATGTTGTAAGCAACAATTAACGCAAATTCAACCAATCTCCGTGAATTCTGCGCAATCTTGCAATTTTGTCCAATCACCACGACTTTTCCGCAATCTTGGCCAGCCTCCTGTGAGTTCCACCAATCATAGCAGTCCCCAGCACAAACGTAATGCACCTACGTCACCAAATTCACTTCCTTGTTTATGCTTTGAAGATGCAGACATGTGCGATAGTAATGTCTCTCAACTTTGAGAGTCACCTTTGATCTTTAATGAATTATACATAACAAAGAAAAAAATGCAACTTTTTAGCAATTTTCACTGTCTCCCGCAATTTCATCACAACAACATCGCAACTTACATCACAATTTTTTAGAAAAGCTGCCGCAAATTCAGGCATTTTAGGCTGCAACAATCTTGAAAAACACCCACGAAATCCTGGAGGGACTGATTTATAGATGTTGTCAAAATCGGTGGTTTGGTCAAGTTTGTATTTGTTGCTACTTGCAATTAAAATGGATAAAGCTGGACATTTCTTATTATTTGTAGCTTAGTTTTTTCTTCTGCTTAGTAATTTTAGTTATTTTAATTCAGCACTGCTCATACAATAAATTTAACAAACTAAACTTGAAAGGCGAATTCATTAATGTAGTTACTTAGTTCAATATTTATCTAAATACTCTGTTAAAATATTACTCATAGGCAAACTGCTGTATCATATCTTCTTATCTAGGATACTTTTATCTATGGCACACATGATATATTACTTTTAATTCATAGTTTGATTCATTTATTGATTGATTTTAGCTTACTTCTCTGTTAATCCATGACTCTACAATAAGCTATTTTAAGTGTTTGTTCATTAGTTTCTGCATCATATGTTTGTCAGCTAATGGTTTTGTTTTTCTTTCTTCTAATTGTTTAAACCTTGCTTGAATCTCTTTTAACCACTTAACAAATAGGCAACTTCTATTTAACGATTTCAAGCTCATGTTTATCAAATAGATCTCAACTTGTATTCAACTATTTATTGAATACCAGCTATTTTATTTCTCTTATTTCCAGCTATTTCTTTTGTACTTTTCATCCTTTTCAGCCAACAGTGTTACATATTCATCCATCAGCCTGCTATGAGCCGTCTCATTCATTCAACACTGTATTTGTTACCTTAACTAACAGCGTTAACATGTAGTGTTAAGTGTTACAGATGACTCAGCAGGTCAAGCTACATGCCTGTGATTTTAGATTAAATCACACTTTCCAAGTCTCATTACATCACACAGTTTTTCCACGTACCATCTGGAAACTGCAGATATATATAATACATATGGTATAGTCATAACTGCAAAATAAGCTGATGAGTCATGCTAATTGTTGGTCAAACTCTGACCCGCTGAAAGACAGTTGACATTATAATTCCAGTAACTGCCTTTCACTGTCATTGGAAACAGATGATTGTAACATTGACTGGCCAATTTCAGCTCTAAACAAGGTATTGATTTCCCCTGTGGGCATTTAAAGAAAACATGCTGCTTTGCTCACAGCTAAAGAGCTGTCATAACATCTTTTCAGAGCAGCAGCGAGCAGACAAAGCGCTAAACACAGTCAAGCATGCCGAACAAGAGTTGGAGAATAACAATGAATTGCCTCATATGATCTATCTGACTGAGAGGTGTTCGGCTGCTCTCTGGTTCAGACTCGAGCAAGTTAACTTTTACATGAATTCATGCAAGTGAATACAAGAAAACCTTAAAAACTTTGAAAAGGTCAAAGAATGTATTAATCTGACTCCTGGTCAGGTTTCGTCTCGTTATACAGGAAAAAAAAAATCTACATTGAAATATGACAATCTTCCCACCACAAAATGAATAACTTTGGTTCAAGTTTTTAAAAAAAAAATAGTTTATGAAAACAAAATTCACCACGCTGTCGGCTTTTACATGTTTTTAGTTTTTGCAGAGCGATGATTCAGAGCCGGTGACCTTTTCCTCACCATGATCTTGACAGTGAAATCCTGATTTACCATCAAACTGAATTCCATTTAGAGGTTGTTCTAATTCATCTCTGACTCCTTCTCTGCTCCATAATTGCACCGAGGCATTTGCACACGAGTTTAAATGCCCCCTTAATTGTTTTTTATGATATTCTAATTCTGTTTGCTGATTGATTTTTTTTCTTTCTGTTGAGCTCGAGCGCATCGGGAGCAGTGTTTTCTCTCAGCTCGTCGCCTCATTCGATGTGGGTTTTTTTTTTTTTCTTTTTTGCATAGCACACAGTATGTGACCATGCATCTCACTACATGGTGCTCATAAGGCTGCAGAGAGCCGGGGATCAGAGGGAGCAGAGGGGCCTTGATGTTCAAGGGACAAGGCCAGGGAGTTGACGTCCCCCCCCCCCTCCTCCTCCACCCCTCCGACTCCGGCACCATGACCAAAATACAAAAAAAAGCGGGACTTATTTGCATATGCTGCATCAAAACATTCCTGCACCTCCTCTTTCAGAAGCAGGGATTTGGACTAATCATCCAGCGAGTATTGAGCGATTACATTTTCCTCAGATGCAATGTAAGAGGGTCGAAAGATCAAGTGAACTAATGGATGACCTAATCATGGGGGATTGGCTGTATTGATTCAGATGGTCATATCCTCATTGTCTGTCAGGCCACTGAAGCTCAAGGCGGATACAATCCCTCACTGGCAGAAACTGCCATATTCAAGAAACTCTCATTGAGATTACACTAATTTAGTCCATACCTCCCCTGGTCCCCCGAGGGTTAAATAGATTACGGAGGAGGAATGGCAATCTTGCTGAGTTGCAGCTTAGAACTTGTCTTGCAGAGGGTTGGATTTCGAATAATTTAATGTAACAGGTTTTTATCAACCCCATTCCCTTTTTAGGTATTTTATTTCTTTCTCATATTTCCTCACAGGGGGAATTTCTGCAACGCACGGTACCTCTGCTCGCACCCTCCATATATAAATTGTCTTAATCCTCATTGATATACAGTGTGTTGAAAATGTTGTCATGCTTGCAGATGCAATTTTGCACGCAAGCAAAATTATGACTTGGTGGTTGGTGACACTGGCTGCCAACGCTGCAGAGACAGTCATTCTTCAAGGACAATCTTCTTCATCTGTGTGAATAATCAATGTTACTGAAAGTTTATCATGAACTCGTAGCATCCTTCATATAGCATCAGGCAGTATCGCTTCTGCAAAGCACATCTAGACGTGAAGAGACGTTCATTCTTCCTCAAGAATATCGAGACAGAGAGCTCTTGTAAGATGAAAAGCGTAGGTAAATACTGAGAAAGGTAAGAGAGAAGTACAGAGGTCATCCTCAGCAATTTCCCTCCAGATGCGTCAAAGCAGGTCCTGAAAGAGAAATGTCTCACTGCAGACAGACATGTTCATTCACCTCGGTTTGTGTCGACTGAGACGGCGTCCTGATCCGAATCCTAATGACACACCAACTTGCATTCAGTGGTCTGTGTGTCACGGAGCGAGAGAGCCGTGGCAGCTCGGGCTGTGCTCTCAATTCACACTCAGATCTGCACCCACGAAAATCTCTGCAAAAGGGAAATAAGTCTGTCAGAGGAGATCCGCCTTGTCAGCACAAACACTGTAATACATCGTAATATATAAGAGAGGCAGGTTACGGCTTTTCATAACCTCGGGTTAAAAACCCAAAAAACGTATTTGTTGCATGGCTGTTATGATGTACAGTGTTTTAAATTATAAGCGACTCCAAGTGAGATAAGAAGGTAAAAGCCTATTTAAGCTCTTTGTTTTGGATGTTCAGCCTGTAAATTCTGCTTTCATCAGCCTTGTTCCCATCAGCAGCCAGGACGGGTTTTCACTAGAAAAGCTCTAACACACCCACATGTGCACTATACCTGCCTACCAACAGGGCATACCAATGCCAACAGAGCCCCAATACCAATAGAGTTAGTGACTAGTGAGCAAAGAAAGCAAACAGCAGCTAAGTAGTCACGAAAAAGAGCTGATATAAAAGTCAGTATTGAACTTACATTTGTCCAGTGATCAAAACCTGTCCTTTAATGTGAGAATAAGAAGTCTATTTCCAACAATGGAAATGGAAGATAAAAGAAGCTTTGTGTTTTCTTTTAGCTTTATTCAATTCTTTTTTCCTAGAAAAGTTAATTCAACTCTAAACTTCATTGCAATCTTTCATTGTAAATATCAGTGAGACATGTTGGTTCAGTGTCACTGAGACTGTACAGACGGTTTAAAATGATTTGTTAACTAAAATCAAATTTGAGTATGAAAACATTCAGCCCCTGCATATGAAATGATCTTAAATGGAGGGTGACATTAAACATGGGTTCACAGATTTTGGTCCAGTGATAAATCCAGTATTTAGTAGAAAATGATGTAAACTTCTAAAGTGCCTGACCTGCCGTGTAAACAACAGGTTTTAAACACATATATTATATATTTAGCTAGCTTACATATGAATACTGTGCTTCTGTTAGCGTTCACAGGAGCTCATCAGAGCCTACTCATTTGCATTTCTGACGCTAAAGTAAATCGTATCGTATCGTATCGTATCGTAACGTAACGTAACGTAACGTATCGTATCGTATCGTATCGTATCGACTATTTATGATTTGATCAGGCTGAATTTCATCATACAAAGTTGATTCAGGTGTTTTGGTGGAAAGCATTATAATTGACCATGTTGTTTGTTTAAACTGCAAGCACCAACATGACTAGTGAGCTAGCGACAGCAGTCAACAAAGAGGCAGGGTCAATTCCGGATTTCAATTCAATGGGATAACAATAATTTCCTTGTTAATATGAACGTGGCCAAAGCTTCTTAAACAAAATGCTATAAATGATTCAGCTGTTCTGACCAATGGAAGAGCAGACAGCAGGATCTTTGTTAGCTTATTAAGTTATTTGGCGTTTAAAATGAGGGGGCACAGGAGCAGATGTCGCTGCAGGAGTAGCTTGATATGTTATCATGTATTAAATCCTTCCTATCAGTTGTAACTGTCATAAATCAAAGATGCTCAAGCGACACCGTCTGCAAAAAATTAGGCTACAACCGACACAAACGTTCAGATTACACCTGTTATGTCTAAAGTGGTGACTGATACACAGAAAATAGACTTTGTGAGAAATATTACTACAAATAGTTGCCTCTTAAGCTATTCTTTTGTGAGATATGAGATAAAAATTTCTATTATGTTGAGACAAGCAATTATTTTAAGACTTTTTTGTGGTTGCATATCAGATCCCATCTGCGTTCTATTATAGCTTACACATTTCTAGATTATTTGTTGCACCTCCGGAGCCAGAGTTTTCAATTAGGATTTCCCTGAAAGGTGGCAAATGTTCAAATCTTTTGACAGCAAGCCTTGACTGCACATCATCCAGATGCTTTTCTTCTCGCTCTGAAAGAGGGAAAATAATGTCACCTTGTGTTGTATACAATGAGAAAGAAAGAGCGAGCCAAACAGAGAGCAAGCACAAACAAGACAGAAATGAGGACAGGATGAGACAGAGACATAGATGAGGAGCAGGAAGGGGCAGAATAAAAAAGGAAAACAAAAAAAAAAAGGAGGCAAAGGCATCGGCTTTGCCATGCCAGTCTCCTCTCCCATGGTGGGGAAGATGTGTGTTCACATGCTCCAGTAGTCAGACTGAAAAACCCAGGCCTGTTGCATTCAATCCAGCAGAGCAATAGCACTCATGGTTGCCTGGTTGGCAAAGAGCTTGTTATCCCCCCATCCCTTCATCTGCTTGCTCCTCTTCCTTCCACATCCCCTTTTTCTTTCTCACACCACAAGCATCTGCATTCTGTTTGCTTCAACAAGCCTCCGTGCTTCCTGGCCACCATGTAACAGGGAAACAAGCAGCGCCTCTCTTCTTCTTCTTCTTTTTTTTTTTTTTATTTTGTTCTTCTTGCAAGACACAGGTGAGGAACACAAACAGCACAGCCGGCAGCCCAGGTGATGTTTGTGTCGGGCGAAGCGTCCTGATCCTGAAAATCAAATGCAGTCCTGTCAAGCCGAATGCGGCGCTCCTGCAGCGCCCGGGCCGTCCTGCTGGTGACAGGAGTGAGTCCTCCGTCTCGAAAAAAAAAAAAGGAAATGAACGGTGATAATCTAATAGACTCGATCAACCAATGAGTGTCGAATGGGAATACACAGGCACGCATGAGGAGCCGGGTTGACTGAATTCACTGGGAAGTGCACGCCGGTGGAAAACTAAGGTCTTCTTCCTCTCATAGGACATATTTCAAACACTTCTCATTAACTCCACGAGTTTCTATTCTGCTCATTAAATTTTCCTTTCTGTCTTTATGTGAACGGGACTGAATGAGCCAGGAACACTTGCTGAGTCAGTGGGTGGAGCTGGGTGAGCAGAACGAAACTCATTTAATCTTGTTTTTTTTCTTTTTCCTTTGCTTTCTTGAAAACAGGATGTTAATATATATAAGGTGAGGCGGCCTTGTTTTATGCACAAAGTCAAAAGGCTGAGCAAAATGGAAAAGAGGCAACATTAAATTAACATTAGCAGCTCCATCTTGGTCCTTATTGGATTTGGAGAAGTTTCCAAGATGGCGTTCTATTTTGCTCGGTATATCGGTGAGTTATGTT
>JAUZTA010000016.1:4739759-4750606 GCA_034780835.1 Ctenochaetus striatus | reverse complement strand
TAAAAAGTCCACACACTTTCTAAATCCATCTTGTCTCCATTAACGCTGCCTGTAAATGTTTCTAATAAAGTCGCCTCAAGTTGTGTGATTTCCTTCAACATTTGAAGCATAAAACAACCAATATTTGGTGCTGGTTCCATTAGGGATCCTTCCATGAGCCGGAAACTCAATTAAGATGCGGTTTTCACATCAATTTTCTCTCAGAATGCTTCCTCAAAAAAAAAAAAAAAAAAGAACGCCACAGGCAACTAATCTCAGCGTAATAGCAATATATCTGTTTTCATGATTAATATGCATAAAATATCCACATATATTTTCATTTCCAAGTTACCAGCGATTACGTTTTGATAGGTCAAATATCTAATAGGTTTTGTACATGCAGGCAATCAAGCTGAAGGCTTCATTTCCTTCTCTAGTTAATTTATGTAAGGAGAGAAAATTTACATCCAAACAGTGAAAAGTGCCAAACATATTAGGAAGAAGTGATTGGACACAACTCTGACTTCAAGGGCTGAAATAACTTGATGACAAATGCCTTGAATAACAAGTATCAGTGTCAGAACCACAACTTTGTTGGAGTGAAGAATTGCAGTGTTGCTTTCAATGACTCGCGTGAGCAAATAAGTCTTATCAGCGCTCATGACGGATAAATGTTACAACTCATTTGTTTATACACTTAGATAATATCAGGATTATTGCACAATGAGATTAACACTGTAAATCGGGAGAGACAACTGCCAAACACAAGGATTATCTCATTAATTACGCCGCAAATGAAATGTAATAATTACTCCAGAGTTGTTTGATTAAAAATGTGACGATAAAACAAGATCAAGGAGAGTGAGAGTACAAGCCAAAATCTTTGTACACAAATGTTTTACACGGCGACAAGATGTGACATGCTAAAATAATCTTTATTTTTCTTTGTTTTTCTCAGAAATTAAAACTCCAAACAACTAGGTCGGCTCATTTACCACCAAAATAAGGTTTAACATGTTTATTCACATGTGTTTGTATGTCTCTAAGGTCTCATATATATATTTTTTTACATAATAAAACATATAACAACATTTAAACAAAAACAATTCAGCTCCAAAAATTTGCAATAATCATCACAATGTTGAATATATATATATAATATACTGCATTCAGACTCATCACAATGCATGTGTTATTATGTAATGAAAGGAAAATGTATGACATTCTCATGTTCAGTGTTATTTCATAATATGTTATTACAGGCCATGAACTTATCAATCACCCCGTGTTAATTGATGATATGGAGGGATGCTGTGCCATGTGAAATTACCATGTTAAATTACTCTACATGTATATAATCAGGGACCATACTGGGGGTGTGTCACATATATACAATTGAACAAAGGACACAAATCCTACATTCTCATTGACCTCACATTGATCATCATAATAGACAAAGAGAGGAGGTCATTGATAGAAGCTGATTAAGCTAAAATACCTGAAACTAAAGCACAAACGTGGACGGACTCTGCTCACAGCGACCATAATGAATGAGTCCACAACCACAGGCCATGAATATACGAGTAGTTTGAGGGAAGATTTATTATTAATTTACTGGAAACTGTACAATAATTGATGATTACTTCCCATAAAGGGATTGATGGCACAGTTGCCCCCATTAACAGTCGAATGATTTAAAGGGTTGTCCATAAACCAATGATTGGATTACAATTTTACAACTTTTCCTTAATGGCCCAACATTGTGTAACTTAAAGAGAAGGAGTTGCTTTTAACTGTCTTGCTGAAGGACACTCGGCAGACTCAGCTTCGTTCGTTTACAGCGAAGCACGTCTCTTGATGCACTCGGCACGCAGGAGTGAATCTCCTGGATGGACGAAGCCGCTGGCACAGATCGAAGTGAGTGAGCAGCACTGAACCCTGCTGCAGAGTGAATGAAACTGTCGCATTTAGTTCCAGTTCATGTGAGTGAGGAACGACACGAACACAACGACACGTTGAGAAGCAGCTGCTTGGCGTATTGTTGGGTAGAATATTCTCATTTTGATAAACATACATGCACCATTTGTTGTCTTCTTGTTGATTCCAAGTAAGACCATGTTGTAATGATCTAATGATAGTAATAATAGTAATAACTATAGTAGTAATAACTATATATTAGTCTACATATAATAACTATATTTGACCATATTTGAGTATCTAAATAACTTCTTATTAAACTTTTATGAAAATTCATTAATTTCCAGAAGATGGATCTTTCTTATTTTTCCTCAACACGCACCAAAGTCAGAGTTTTCAAAAATCCAGGGAAATATCTCAGTATTTCTGGATGGATTGGTGCCGTAATTATACATTTATTTACACAGAATGAAACTGACCTCTCATGATGACCTTCAACAAAACTGTTCATTGCAAAGCTAATTACATTAATAAGCAAATGTTTGCACACTGAACTAATGTATTAAACCTGGTAAGCATCAAACCTGCTGGACGTCAGCAAGTGGACTTATCCTTGTGAGCATGTTGGTATGTTGACATTAGCATTTAGCTAAAGAATAGCTGTGTTGCTAACAGCCTCACTTAGCTGCTAGCACAACTGCAGACTGTTTTCCACTATATGAACTGTATTTGAACCAAATACAATAACTAAAACAAGTGTAGGTATTTGTAAGGTTTTGTTCTCAATACTGTAAAATGTGTGTGGCTATTTATTACCATCTGTCAGTCTTCTTACATCTTATTAAATTTCTTGCCTCTCAGTTTGTCTCTATGAAAGTCTCAACTTATCTGCAGTGTTAATTCTGCAGTACTTTTTTTAATGATAAGTCTATTTTATAGTCTTAAGTAAATAAGTGACTTTTTTTGTTTATCCTTAAAGAACAAAATCTAATTCATAAAGGGGGCTTTGCAATAAAAGGATTTAACATTTTCTATATTTTACTGTGGCAGATGTACCCAGGGGCTGGAACATATTCACAAATTTGCCACAAACTGAGCAACAAACCATATAAATATTGTAAATACATTTTATGAGTGTGAATTTAGAGCTCCCCGGTGATTTTAAAATACTTCAGAGGGTCCTCAGGATATTGTGGTGTGGATTTAATTCAACATTTTTTTTTTTTCTGTGCAGAACAGTGAAGGTAGCTCCTCTCCTGCAGCACAGATGGTAACAGCATGGCTGACCTCACCCCATACTCACCCAAGTTCATTTTTCCAAGTGTTAATTATGCAGGGAGAGGTTTGCTGAGCACACAAGCTTGTTCACAGCACGGCAATGGTTTCTCCCTGATAAGGTTACACATAGTCACACTTGGGAGCCGTCCAGTACAACCTCAGTCTTTTGCTTATTGCCTGCGAGAGCAGCTCAGGGCCAGATGTCCCGCTTAAGGGCACTTTGACTTTAACTCATTCAAACTCACCATCCAGTTTCTCCCAGTTGGTCAGCGTACTGGTAGGATTTTGACCACCTGACCTCGCAGGCAGAAGCTCTTGTTTCTTAAGGCTCCAAGTGTCCTTAAAGAGCAGGAGGTGAAGTTAATATTAGGGAGACCTGCTTCACCTCCTCCCACTCCTCACCATGTTATCCTGAGCTGACCAAAAAAAGACATCACATACGATCAAGCGCTCATTAAACACTAACAAGCACAGCCAGAGGGCAAAAGGAACAAGAGAGGAATTCACACATTGCAAGCTTCATCTCCAATGCTATTTTAATGTAATATATGCAAGATATGGCCCCATTACAAACATTCATCTGTCACATCCAGAGAAATTCTTGGATTAACTATGAAAAAAAAAATAAGCTGTCCAGAGAGGATGTTCTGCTTTGGAGGAGGAATTTAAAACTTTCCTAAGTTTTAATGCAAAAGTGTTTTATCTGATGGGTCAAGAAAGTTTTGATGTATCACTAAAATTCAAACAGAAGAAGGATTTTTGCCACAGAAAACTCTTGTTATGAATGTGCTAAAAGTTTACATTTTTCCAGTGAAGTTTGGTAGTTTTTCAGGTA
This sequence comes from Ctenochaetus striatus, assembly GCA_034780835.1. Lineage (NCBI taxonomy): Eukaryota > Metazoa > Chordata > Actinopteri > Acanthuriformes > Acanthuridae > Ctenochaetus > Ctenochaetus striatus. The sequence continues at coordinate 4,746,597 of JAUZTA010000016.1, read as the reverse complement.
TCATCCACGTCCGTATGGATGCTACCTGGACATGTTTGCCCCCTAACTTATGTTTACTTTTGAAAAAACAATCCCACCACAAAGTTTACGTTGTAGTTGTTCTGGATCTACTCAAATTCCTTGTTGAGAATGATTTTACTAAAGATGTTTATCTACTTCCTTTTGTTTTTTTTAGTTTGTCTTCTTCGGTAGATTTGCTGCTTCATTTAGTGTCTCAATCTGAGTCACATGTTCTGGTCGACTCTCAAAGAGAGGGAGGAGAAAGAGAGAGAGAGAGAGGGGTCAAGAAGCTAAATGGTCCAGCCTCCAGTATGAGTCCAGTAATGGAATATAATTGGGCAACAAATGGAGCAAGTCTTTTGAAGATGGTGAGAAGAAGAAAGACAGGTTAGTGAAGTCAAGTAAAGCTGCTGCTGGAGAGGCAACTTCAATATAAAAGGTGATGTGACAAAAATGACAAAAAAGTCAAAATCAGTGAATAGAATATTTGTTTATTATAAGCCATTGTGATTATTAGTCAGTGCAGAAATATTTGCAATTTTTTGAGGAATTACAGCATGTTGTTTCTTTGCTGCATTTCACTGATTTTGCCTCACAAAACCATAGATGACAAAGTTAAAGCCGTTTGTAAAGCAACAAGGAGCCATTAAACCTGCAGCTCCCAGCAGAGGTTTTAACTTGAGAAAATGTGCACAGTGTTACTCTCCAGATGCTGCAGTTAGACTTACATAGAGAGACACTCGGCACAGCTTCACACTGTGATTTGTATTTCATTAGTTAGATGCTGTGTAGCATTTTTATCTGACAATGTACAATTCACACTTTGCCCTTGAGACTATTTGAAAAATCACTTCTATTTCTGCACCACAGGAACAATGCACCAGAGGAACAAAATAAAACATATTCAATGATCTCAAGATATTTTTTTTAGAGTAAACATGGTTCCAGGTAAGATGTTTTACTTGATACGAGGGGCTTTTAGTACCTGGCAAGATGTTTGTAATCCCATGAGTCAAGCAGATAACATGAATATTTTTATTGCGCTCTTTGATAAAGTACCAAACTTTGAGGATGCAAACTTTGCCAGAATTCATATATTTTCCTCTCAACCTACAAAACCAGGAGTCTGCAATCATGCTAGAGGCTCTTTGAAGCTCTACTTTGGCTCAATAGAGCTTTTAGCTTAATGCAAATGTTAGCAAACACCCTTAAAGATGACATTTTTAAAATGCTGATGTTTAGCAAGTAATACGTACCATAAGGTTAGCATTTTGATATTATTTTGACATCAGCTATATGCACTAAACACAAAGTGCATCTGAAGATAATGGAAGTGTTGTAGCTGTTCCAAGTATTTAGTCCGACATTAAGGTATTGACAAACAGACAAACCAGCCAGTCGGTTGACAGAATGACTCACCATCCTTACATTAATGCTGCTAATGTGGCTAATTAAAACTAACACAAATATAGACCAGACTCTAAGTAATTAGGATGCACAAAACTAGAAGTTGCATTAATAAAATACATTGTTTAAAGGTAAAGTGTGTAGGATTTAGTGGCCTCTAGTGGTGGAGTTGCAGATTGCATGCGACTGAATATTCCTTCGCTCACACTTCTTCTTTTGAAAACATGGCAGGGCAACATGGTGATTTTGTGAAAGAGGGTCATCTCCCCCTGTAGATATAAAGGCTTATTTTAGGATAATAAACACACAAATTTAATTTTCAGGTGATTATACATTAATGGAAACACACTTATGAGCATTATATTCAATTTCTGTCGTATTCTACAGGTAGATTCCTCTGAATCCAATACACTGGACCTAAAATGAACTCTGTAAGCCCATTTAGTGAGTTAATATTTGAAGTACATGCATCACACCGTATACAAGACCTGGTTTTAAGTATCTCAAAGCCTAAAACCAAGAAAGAGACACTAATAAAATCACATTCTTTCATGACAAAATGCATCGTTCCGAGCGGCGGCTGCTCTGCTTTATCTTTTTACACGGAGGACTTCAAAGATGGTAGCAGCGAATGTGAGGGATGAGGGAGAGAGAGAGGGAGCAGTGATACAGAATGGGGAGCAGAAGGCAATTTAACTATGAATTCACCCTGAAAGAACCCTCAGTCTGTCAATCAGCCGACCCACCGCCTTCAGAGAGCCTCTGCTGGCAACACTGAAAGTCTAATGCTTAGCGTCCCACTCCAGACCTGTAATGAGATCTCTGGGCAATCTGATTGAATTATTCTGATGGTTTTCAGCAGGTCTGCGCCTCTGGCCCCGACACCCCCACTGATAAAGCCTGGCTTTGAAAGAAAATAAGCTTAACTGATGGATGTACAAGCACAATTGGAGGATGGTCACAGGATCCTGGGGGTCCACAATGAATGGCCAGCCCAGAGGGGATTCCCATATTAGGATTAACCTTACAGCGTGTTCTTTTCGGCCTCCTTTTTTCTATATTATATATCACACAAATTTACCAAGAAGATGTCTTGAATTTTGTTACACCGCTCATCTCTGCTGCCAGGTGTTCAACCTCCGAACTGCCTTTTACTGTAGCGTCTAACTAGCACTGATAATGAGTCCCTGGAGTTTAGAGGGAAAGACATAAAAGTTAGTGTTGCTTGATAAACACTGAATAGCAACCATCTGCCGACTGCCTTCGGATGCATTTTTTGGAGGCAGAAAATTGTAAGGAGCTTCAAAAATGCAAATGAACAGAGGCTCACAAACAAACTTAATCAACAACTAATAACGCAGCTGTTTCAAAGAGTGAGTGCGCGAGCCAGAAATAGGTTTTCGCCTCTTTAATTGGAGCAAATTAATGATTTAGCTGAGCATTAGCTGACTCAAGGCACTCATTGTGACTAATCTTTATCAAGCTATGCACTGATGGATGTGGAAATGGTAGAACATGAATGAATGGATGGAATATGTAGACGCATATTTAGGAGTGGGATGCATTTCTGTGCTCGTTCTTGGCATGTTTTCTGTTTTGTAATTCCGTTTGATTCATGGCTGAGGCGATGTGCTGTTCCCTGGCTACTATATTAGGACCTGGAAGCTAATTGAAGGAGCTGTGAATCTTTTTTTGCTTGCAAAGCGAAGGAGCACGGGTGTCAGACACATCACTCTGCTGCCACTGCAAACAGAGGATATCCAAATGCATCATGGGTAGCAATGTGTCATTAATAAAACAGTGAGACTTAAGGAATGCACAACAAAACAAGAATATTCCTGGATGTTAATTAGTGGGTTATTAGTCTTGCTCAACAAGAAGAAGCCAAGGAATTTTATAATGACATTCTTGGTCCTCAGACGGTGATTTCTGGACATTTCACAGCCGCCAAAATATAGCGAACATCAAACAAATAAGTAAAAATAATAAGTTATTAACAAGTTGAGCAAAGCCTTTTTAATTTGAAACTTTGAACTGACTTGGAATAAATTATAGTAATCATCACTGAGCCGTTGCGGTGTGACATGTTGTATCTCCAAGTCATTCTCTATTGATTCCCTGCTATTAAAAACACTCTTTTCATACAAGACTGGGTGTGTGTGTGTGTGTGAGCAATTTCATTCACCTTCAACATCAATCGCTTCATTTTCAACTCCTTTGGATTTGGTTTCAGTCGGTTAAACTTCAGAGGCACAAATCCAGTGTTTGATCATATGCAGCCAGGGGCCGTTACTTTGGTGATAATGGGATTGGATCATGGGATTGGTCACATTCCCACTGAGAACGGTTCATTCAAGGATTGGTGGCTGCAGTTATCTGTGCATGCATCGCTTACCTATGATGCCGGAATTGATTAGGTGTTGTGAAGTCATGTTTGAAAAAGATTCATCAGAGGATTTAGACATTTTCACGCGGCTATCATACGCCGATGAGCAAACTGGAGACTGTAATTGCTTTTCCAAATTGCCTCTTTGAGCAGTGGCTGACCCAATTAGTTTTGGGATTGTGTTTGTTACAGTATCACTGTCTGACTGTTGCGACTCATCTGTATGAATATTTCAAACTCACACTGACAGTCAATTACATCTGTATTTGTAACGTGTCAGCCAGCAAGATTAGTTAATTATGTTTGCACTCTCTAAAAATGGCACCGCCGAGTGTGTCTCTGCTGATTCTCCGTCTCTCGAGTTACACTCCTTGTACACACACTCTTATTTTGTTTTTCCCCTCCTAATGTTTAAACATGAAGGAAAAAAAATTGATAATACACAGAAAGCAAGAAACATATTTACAAAAAGATGGATGTTGATGGATAAAACAAAACTAATCGCAGACTCTATGGAGTGGTATCATGACATCAGGGCCAAAACGCCGGGGGGACACGAGCTAACACAAAAATTAATGCAATACATAGATTGTTCATTGACGCTAATCATTTAACACAAGCTGTGCAGACGTTGATGTCCTCCCCACTGTGGAATTAAAGAAAAAAAAAAATCAGAGAAAAATATAATTACACTTATGAAGATTTGTCTGAAGATTGAGTATCTAATCTTCATTGGTTATTGGTCATAATTAGGTCGATGAGCTACTGGGCTAAATAATTTTGGAAGTTACATCAATATGCAAAATGACCACCATAAGCAATTATCATCAGTCCCTCTGTGTGCAGGCAGTCATGCACCAATTAGGTTAACAGTGTTAGACAGTGGCAGCTGATGAAAAGATAGAGGCCGCGCTGCATGAGCCAGAAATGTAATTTTTTCTAATCAACGGCAAATAACGCGACTTCACTCTTCAGTCAGTTTTTTTGGGAGGTTTAGTCAGATAATTTTTAATCCTGCACATTCATGCATAATCACTGCGGAAGAGGCCCAGTTTTTTTTTTTACACAGTCTGACATTAAGCAGGTTAAGCAACATTATTTCTAAAAATAAAATAAAAAACAGGACAGTTAGGACTTAAATCTGCAAAAAATAACAACTTGAAAACATCAATGGATGATCCTTGTAAAAAATACTGCTGGTAGCTGAAGCCTTGTGTATATATAAATACTGTATATATCTTATTCATCTGTAACAAGTCAAGTCAAAAAACTTCAAAACACATCACGGAGCACCAGTGTAGGACTGGTGACAGCTCTTGTGTTTTAAGTACTCCCTTACCAAAAAAATAGTCCCCCAAAAGACACCCGTTTACTCGTGTTTCGGTACTGATTGCTGAAAAAACTACTGACACAACTGTTTTAAGAAATGATTAAGCATTTTATAAGAGTGAAACTCTACACAAGTCACTTCCTTTTAAGTAATTTGTGTTTTATATCATCTCTGGCGTACAATCAAGCTATTTATACAGGTTTAAATTCACAGAAATTAACTTGTCATAGTCTTCACATTCAGTAGAAGGTTGTCAAGTTTGCTGGAGCTGCTTATAAAACATATTTTAATGAGAAGCAAACAAGACAGTTGCAGCTGCTCTGTTTGACAACAAGAGTCTGAGAGCAACAGTTCAGAAATGTGTCTTCATTACCCCCCGTTTTAGCAGCTTACCAGCTAGAATATCATGAATGCAAAAGAGTGGCTACTCTTTATTACAGGCAAAGACATTTTCCTAAATGGATTTGCGACATTTTTTGGGATGAACATTTCATACGACCACCCATAAAGATGTTTTCAAACCTCTGTGTTTCGGGACAGTTGGGACCTCAGACCATCAGGACGGCGGTAGGAACAGCTGATCCCTGCAGAACCAGCTCCAGTCTGACCCAGATGAGGACGCCCCACTGTAATCAGGCCCTGAAGGTAATCTAGGCAGGACATTATCTGCTTCGCTGCTCCTCTGCAGCATCTGGACGTCTGTGCCACCTGCTCAGAGAGGCCTAACACCTCTCCTTTGCCTCTTTTTCACATTGTTTGCTTTTCCCTTCTCGCCCTGATTTGCTAAACATTAAATTTGGAAGTGTCATGTGTGTTTTTAGGAACCATGGATCACGTTTATTGGTTATTTTTTTTACAAACAGGAAGATATTTCTGGTATTACAGATGCATTGAATAAAAAAAACACCTAGTGTGTGGTAACTGTTTATGAGACTGTCTGTTCTTGGCATTTTTTACATCACCTTATCACCAAGAAAAAAAAGAAATACCAAATGTTAATGACACCGATGACAGTAGGAGTCATACAGCTGAAGTAAGCACACTGTAGCAAAAATGCAATAAATTCAATAGTGGGAGTTGCAATAACTAGAAAATCTATAATAGTTCCATTGTGCTAAGACTGTTTTTATAACCCAATGTTTAATAATGGTTTTATAATAAATTGGTGTGGAGTCTCCCACATCTTTCTGCCTCTATCACAAACACTCTGTTTGGTTGTTATGTTCACACTTTGGTTGACAGCACAAAGAGGGAGCGAAGAGGAGAGAAATACAGATGACAGGATGGAGTCGGAACAAACAGAAAAAGAGCAGTAAAATGTGGAAAACTGTGAATTTTCCGTGAACTTTCTCTTGCAGTTATTTGCGTCATAAATGCTGCCCTTTTTTTGTTTTATTTATTATCAGATTATATGTAACTTTCCAGCTGCATATAATAAAAAAAAAAGTGTGTTTGTTTGTTATTGTTGGTGCAAAGAGAAACCAGGATGAAAAGAAATAGGACAGGGAGTGGGAGGAACCAAGTGAGAAGGTGGACGAACGTTGGAGCCAAAATGGTGAAAGTGGCAAAAATTTAAAAGAAAAAGACACAAAAACATTCAATTCACAATAAATTTTAAATATATTTCGCCAAAAGATGTGATCTTGTCTCATGGATCTTCCTCTGGGGAACATAAATGCACAAAAATTCATTATACTGGGGTCTCAGTCTGGACC
>JAUZTA010000016.1:4705122-4716455 GCA_034780835.1 Ctenochaetus striatus | reverse complement strand
TTAAGGAAAAAAAAAAAAAAAAGAAAAAAGAAAAAGCTTTTCATTTAAATGGATTCAAAATGGCTTAAAGGCATGCACCGGCAGACTGCCACTGTTGATATGCAGGTATGGAGATGAGAGCAGCTAATGTGCAATTCCTCCCTCTGAGGCTTGCCTCAGGAAAAGAGACAAAGTCAGGCTTCACTGTCAATGCAGCTGCTGAAAACATCATCCGTCTATCCGTCTGTCTGTCTGTCTGATCATCAGTGTGAAGGAGACACAGTTTGTGCCCTTGATTAAAGTGATGCTTCACCCTGTTTCTATCACAAACCCCTCTCAGAGGACTTAAAGAGGTCGCAGATTTGTGCTTCACACTGCACAGAAACTTGTTCACAGCCATTTTTACAGGGAAAGAAAGTAGTAAAACAAATTATTAGTACAAAAAACATCACTTGTGCCCAATTTACATGCATAGAGTGTGGCTGCATCCATTGAATTATTTCATTATCAATTGATCTGCTACTTGATTTAATGTTTCTCACTTGGAGAATAAAAAGTCTGAAAATTATGAAAAATTCCATCACACTCAGTGATCGATTAATCAGTCCCTCCAGGAATTCGCAATGTTGCGATCGCAACAATTCACGCGAATTCAACCAATCTCCGTGAATTCTGCGCGACCTTACAATTTTGTTGTCCTGGAGGGACTGGTTAATTGTTTCAGCACTAATTTAATGCACAGATATGCTACTATAATGGATGTGCATGTGAATGAAGACAGAAGAATATTTTTGACAATATTATAAGTGTTTCACCAGCTCATAACCTGAGTGCAGGGAAGCAAACTGTATCACAAACAGGAAACTGAAAGAATAAGCCTGATATATTTCAAATGCTGTGATATATTTTTTTTTTTTACCACAGATATGACTGCAGAGTGTTTGCTGCTTGTTTGGTTCACAACACAGCACTAGAGAGAATATCCCAGCAGCCTGAAGGCGTCTGCTCCGTGTGCAGGGGGTCGAGTCACTGAGTTGTTTCATTGTTGTTCAGTTCTTCAGACTCCTCATCAATGCTCACGAATGGCTTCGTGGAGAAATCGGCATGCAGCGTGGGTGTTATTACCGCGTGTTGAAAGCATGTGCGTCACTTGCTTTTTTTTTACAAGTCTGGCAGGTGGAGTGTACGAAGGCCCACCAGCACACACACACACACACACACACATTTATCATTTCAAAAAAGAGGAAAATACCCAGAATTATCCTTGAACGCCTAAGTGCTAAGTTTCTGAGCAGAACCGCTGCTGAAATTTCTGTCAACAAGTGGCGGAGCAGGTGGAGGAGGAGGGTGCGTGACATTTCTGTGATGTTAACATAAACCTGAAATCTGTAATTATATCTGTTTTTTTTTTATTAAAGTCAAAGTTATGTCGGCTTGCATGGAGTGTGATGGAAAAACAGTGAATTTACTGTGTTTGGAGATGCTCTCGCAGCTGCTGATTATTTCAGGTTTGTCAGGTTTCACTTTTCCGGCTGACATTATCGCTGCTGTCCAACCCCATCACTTCACCATAGACTGAATATGACTGTTCATATTACATAGCTGGTCACTCAGAGCGACGATGGTTAATTACTGCAAAAGAGACAGATCACTTAAGCACATGCAACACATACTAATTAGGAGGGAAAAAAAACATTTTATATAATATGTTTGCTAAAGCGACAAAATGTATGTTAGGCTAGATATATTACAATAAATATAGTTGACATCTTGTTATAACTCTGAGTTTGTACATGCAGTCAAGCGTGTGTTCATCATTTATCATGCTAGTTTCCAGAGTCCACATGATGCGTGAAAAGAGCCGGTTATTGTCCAGAGAAATAACAAAGAAAGACTCGTCGTGTTGATCTTCTCAGACTCCTGCTGGATCCAAAAATGCTGCAGCTTTCTCTCTCTCCGGTGGGATTAAGTGCCTTGAGTGCAGCTGCTTTGTACTTTTCCTCGTACTTTTGTACTTTTCTACTCGCCTGTGAATTGCTCTACTCTTTTGCTGATATTGCAGATCAGCCCAGATACACGATTTAGCCGATACTAGCTCAAAAAAACTGTCATCACTACGTTTGAATCAAAGCCTCGTCTGCTATCGATGTTAGCAAAAGAAGCATGTTATGTCTCGCTTGCGTGGCCCAACACCTCACCTAAACCCAGTGGGGTATTTCCAGTATGTGTGAATGCATCTGACATGGATAATCCCCAGTAGAGAGCTATAGAGCTCATATGTGAAAACAGCCGGTGACTCTTTATCCTGTAAATGTCACTTTAAATTAAGTAGCTAACATACTATCTTTTACTAGAAAGCTGCTGCTAATGTTAAAGCTGAAACATTTTTTTTTAGCAACAGAACAGGCGAAGGAAAGCTTTAAAGTCTGATGGTTAATTATGTTGAATTTATATTGAAACATCCAGCCTAAAGGTTGCTAACGTTAGCTTACACTTCCACCTCGAGCTGCCAGCTTTATTGATGAATTCAACTCTTCACTTATCAGGGTGAATGTGCTGTTTCTTCTCTAAAAAAGTTGCACAGTTTCACTTTAAAATCAGACAAACTGCATGAGGATAAAAAACAAATGTGAAGTGTGTGTGTGTGGGTTCTCTCCAAACTCTATTTCCCACATATCAGGCAATGCAGTGGAAGTGATTTCAGCCCCCCTGAACACATTTATCCCGTCTCAGCCTACTTTAATGCTTCTGTCAAATCATTCTTGTTGCAACACAAAACTCAAAACTCTACTTTCTCTCAGCTGATTACTTACCAGACAATTTGGAAAGCTGCAAAGACTTGTTTCCTCTCTCTCTCTCTGAGTTCCTCTCGGGTGGAGTCAAAAGGGCAGAAGTAGTTCGGCGAGGCTGTATGAAAGGAGGAACTTTCACAACGGTCTCATCTGTATGTAGCCGTGTATCATTTGTTCGCACCTTTTTGCAATTGATTCGCTTTGCTTAAGTGACTCTCCGTGGCGCCTTGTTGCCGTAGCTTTCTCCCATCCGACTTGCAGAGAATGAGCAACGTTATTGCCTGGCCCCGGTTCCTCTGGAGGCATGCTAATAGAACTATTTGGCAGCTTGCCTCCAGAGGCAGGAGGGATGGACTTGTTTCACTTGATGTCAGTGTGGGGATCTGGAGGAGAGAAGAGAATTACAGGTTGGCATTGCTTCAATTGGCAGGATGGGAGCAAAAAAGAAAAGACACCATGCGATGTTTTCAACCACCAGACAGCGAGCCGGAGCGCAGATTATTTCGGGGTTTGTTTCAGTTCAATTATTTTTTGGTGGCTTTAAGGTTAGACCACCGTGTTGGACCTGTCAAGTTCGTTCCCTTTTAACAGAAAAACACTTAAACAGCTCAATTCAGACGCGGCTTCACCACCTGTTACAGGTGAGACAGGAGTTTTTTGTCTCACATTTCCCCTCCCAACGTACAAAACTGCTAATTTGTAGGCTGCAGTAATTAAAACATTGAGCGCTAATGGCTCACACATATGGTGCTGGCTTGTTGTTAGTGCCACTTGGTGTCTTCTCTGGTGCAAACAGCTGTGGGTGCTGATTAGCAGGAATGGCCTTGAAACGCCTTGCCAGGACTTTTTTTTTTCTTTTTCTTTTTTTTTCGCTGCGTGACTGTCACCTCGTTTCCCCTGTGGATCCTCGCTGAGTGTTGACTCCTTTTTTTTCTTTTCCCAGCAGCTACTTGTCATTTTTGTCTTGATTTCAATGATGTCAAACACACTGAATTCGCAGTGCCCTCCAGACTCTGATGTCCTAAATGAGCCAAGACTAATGTCCGTTCAGAAGACTATTGCTGGACACAGGGGTGTTATTGGCTCAGCGGTGAGACCCGCATGACTATGACCGGCTGTGACAGCCATGATGGGAATATTAAAACATTACCTGTCTGTCTTTTCCGACAGCACAGGCACTGGGTCTGAATACAGCAGCGTATAGTCTGAAAGTTTGCTCCCAAGTATTATTCTCAACGCTTGTAATGACATAATCTCCGAGAATACTGATAGTGCTCCAATAGCTCTCCTCTTCGGCGTTTCCCAAGGCTGCGAGCATGAAACCAGTGTGAGCTGAGCGCTGATGCTTGGCAGTCCTAGACGCCTGCAGCTCCACCATCTATCAGCTCAGCTTAGGCGCTTTCCACTGCTCAGGCTGACACGTACTGCCCTGATGGGGAATTCGGGGACATATAACTCTTGCACAAGTTCAGTTTTATTACCCAACAGGAAGCGTTCTGCTAAAATGGCCTGATATTCTTCTCCGAAAAATAAAAAAACAGTGGCGTGGTAAATGCTCGAACACTGCAATATCTTTTAGTACACTTGCACAACACACAGAGTTGCCGTCTTTGTGGAGGACACTGCTGCAGAGCCGCCTGTGATTCTTTGAAGAGGGTTAACTCAACATAAAGGAACTTCTGAGTGACAAAGCATTGTATCATTAAAACAGAAATTTCCTTTTCATGGTTTTAAGAATCAACCCTCACTCTGACTGTCAATGTGCTGGAGTGAAATAAAAATGCCAAGTTCATTACTAACAGCTGCCACAGCCTGAAGAAAACTAAGCCTTGATATCAGAGGGAGCCGGAGATAAGAGAGGAGGATTAGTAGCCTGTCGACATGTTGAGGAGAAATCAGACGGCCCAGTGAAGCTGTCTGTGGCATCAAAGGTCGTCCTTATTAAAGATTATTATGAAAGGGCTCGGAGATACTGTCAGATGAGTGGATTACTGGGAAAATATAGTCCAAAAAAAAACAGCAACAGGAGGCAGCGCGGTCAGGTTGGCTGACTGATCAACCAGGGGGGAGACGGTTTCATCTCAGGCGCACACAAAAGCCTCCGTCAAAGGTGCCCCAAAGGTGCTCCTAAGTATATTTGTCACCGATGATTAGGAATCGCCGGGATATGGAGCCGGGTTTATGAATGCCAATACCGACTGCTTAAGGTGCTTCATCACTGTTTACTTAGAATCCAATTTTTCATCGACCTGCAATGGAAAAGTCAGCAAAAATTGTCCACTTACACAGAAAGTGCTGCATCAGAGAAAGTTTAATGGCCGCACTAATGCTTGCAGCCAGAAAATGGCTCTATCATTGACCATTGATCAAGATGGACTAAATATAGAGGACTACATAGTAGCGTGAGTAAAATTGCTTGAATCTATTTCAGCAACAGAGGATCAAACCACAAGGGGCATTTTATCCCTTTGTGAGTTATAAAAATTGCCATTTGCAAGATTTTTATATAAAAAAAAAAACAAAAAACTAGCAAGCAGAAGCCGGTTTATGAGACTTTTCTACTCTGATGATTTCCTGCAGGTGATTGAAAAGAACAGAGCAAAGGTAATCTGTTATGATGTTCGCCGTTTGAACAAATCATTGATTCAAATCAAAAACCGAACAGTATGTTTCCACTCTACCTCCTGAGGATGCTCCCGAAAATGCAAAAGAGGACCGGCGGAGTATTGCCTGGCAGCTTTGTAGAGATAATCTGGGGTGTAAGAGGTGATAGAGGATATTTTTTACCCTCTTCTTCCTGTACGCTGATGTGCTGCGGCTACAAATTGGAGCCCCTGTAATGGGATGCAGAACAGTGACAAATGGCTTCTTTTACACTATGTAGGCTCATCCCTCTGACTTTGTATCTGCCCTTGACATTTTACTGTTAGAAACCGATGCTCAGCGCAGTTTGACTCATAATGGCAGAGTGTCAAAACGCTCAGGCCGATCCGTTTTAACGCAGACGTCCAGCTTCACATCTCGATCAGGCTCGTTGCTCCGCTGACGTTCTGTAATTTGTGTGAGTTTCTGCTTTCTTTCTTCTTCTCATAGGTGAACATCTCTCAGGTTTCTTGTTTAGCATCACTACCAGACTGACATGGCTGTCTGTCTCTGTCACAGCCTCTTCAACCAACTCCTCGTCAGCTGCACCGAACATGTGTTTAGCTTTGTGATCCTCTGATTTTAATCAAACATATTTTTACATCTGGCATTAACATCCCTCTCTGGATTTTGTTATTCAGATCTGATCACTGGCATATCTTTGCATTTACATCCAATATTAATAAGCTTGTTATCTTAATCCTGCCTGCGTTGCGATTTTATCTCTGAATGGAAATGAGGGAGGCGGAGCTTGCCGACCTATCAGCGACATACAAGGAACAAGTACGGCACCTCGCAGGTCAAAGGGAGCAAAAGAAACGAGATAAGAAATCCTAATAAAGATTTCATGTTATTACAAGGTGCAAATATAATCAAAGTAAAACTTTACCCTTTTACTCCCACTGTCATGCACAATATACACCTGAACAGGACCGTCTTAGCTGCACTGAGGTCCTAAATTGGGGTAATTCAAACGTATTAAATGAAGCCAATTTACTGAGAAGTTGTTACACTTCTTTTGGTCTGTTTTCTTTTGGCGTTTGATTCTTTGCCACTGCATTTGAATAAAGTCTGTTACGTTTAGGAGTTTGGAAAAAAATGATCTAAAGGCAACATAATACCTCAATTTTCCTGTATTATTATATTCATTATTTTATTTCAAGCAGCCACACATCCTCACGCAAGCTGCTTTGATCAACAGGCAGCTGATATGAGCTTAAAGCAGGTCGAGGTTCCTGTGATCCATTTAAATCTTTTAATCAAGCTGTTACATTAATTGGGCTGCAGTGATGCTAGCATGAACACTGTAATGTACTGATTTTCTGCTCCTACTCAACATTTTCTCCACAACTACAAGGGATATGAGCACTTTTTTTTACAAAGTCTCTCTGCTGCACTTCACAGTATTTGCACATTATTCAGCTGTTCAAATATCACGTTGCAGGATTTTTTTTGATACAGGGAGGCCCAGCAGTCTGGCGACCATGTTTTCTGTACAAAAAAGAGCAGTTTCTTTTAATTGTCTCTTCCTGCAGGCCAAGTGGGCCAGTTGGCTGACTTAAAGAAAGATGTGGGTTGCAGACTCCTTGCAGCAGCGCTAACGGGGACAATCTCCACACATCACAGGCTGGAGCACATTTGACAGATGATATTTTTTTGTGAGGGTTTTCAGGTGCATTTAACGCAACAAATACAACACAATGAGAAAGCAAGGATAAAATACCAAAAAGGATCAGATAGCCTGTTACTTTAATCTACAATACAATGTGTGATTGTATTATAAGCAGGCTCATGTCATCTGATTTCTATTCATATAATGTCTTTTCTATTAAAGAGAAAAAGAAAATATCAAGGTTGCTAACGAGAACAATCAAATAGCTGCCATTATTTCTATCCTGCAGTGGGAGGCTCATTGATTAGGTTATTAGACGTATGTTAACCAGCTACTGATGACAATCAGAGGCAAATACTCACTGAATATGAGGGAAATTATTTATTATCTTTACAGCGTAATGAAGACGACCTATATGTTACTTTCTCAGTTCATTCAATGACTATCTGGTACACATGAAGTCACAAGTTTGAGGCCTTACATTATTGCTTGTGCAAGCAATCTGAGAAGCAGTGAAGCTAAGGATAGCGAGCTAACTGGCCTTAAACATAGATGGAGTTGGGGAAGAAAGCAGTTTTAGTAAAACTCTCTTTTCCATCCTTCTTCTTAAGTTATCCTTGAGATTTATAAAGTTTAGTTCCCAAACTGTACACAGAGGACCAGCAGATGATGAACTTTTTTTTCTTTTTTTTTTTGTCCTCCCCATCGCCAAATCTCTCGGTTTCTGTCTCGTTCCTCGTCTTTCCTCGGTTTGGAGGAATTTATTCCCATGGTGACTTTCTGCTGCTTCAAATGCGCTGACTTCAGCATCCCATCTGAGAGCAGCTCTTGTGATCAGGCAGGATTCTCACTTGTCAGGATCGCCTACTGCTTCAGCACCCCCTTTCTTCTCCCCCTCTTATTTTCCATCGCATCCTCTTTCTTTTCTCCCTCAGCATCATTTCTGAAGCCGCTCGCCCGCAGTCTCTTCTGTCAGCCTCTTTTTCTTTTGCCTTATTATTACTTCTGAGCTTTACAGCATTGGTTTTGCAACTTTTCATGACGGTCCAATCTGAAAAATTATCCAGCTGCCTCTTAGACCTTACAGGATATACTGTACTTTAATTTTTATCGTGCGTACAGACGAATAAGTGATCATGATTTGGTGATGGGTTCCAAAGACATTTAAGCTAATCAATTTTAACATCCACATTTCCAATAACTTCTGAGGTTTAATTAAAATATCAAAAGAAACATTTTAAAAACTCCACAGAGGATAAAGTGGAAGACATCAGGCGGTTTAACTCTGATCCATTTGGAGCATCACAGGGGCTAAGTGGTTGGACTGTCACCTCAAATCAGGGAAGACTGGCGCTTGTCACCGCGCTGTTCCCTGTGTGGAGATCACATATTCTCCATGTCGCCCTCGTTCTCCAGTTTCCTCCCAGACGCTGTTGACATGCAACTGCAGCTGTTAAATGACTTATAGTTAAGAATGTTTCTGCCCGTCTTTTCAGGTCGATTCCTTTCTTTTATCCAGTGTTTGCTGAACTTTACTGAAGAACAAAGTAAAGAGTCAGTTTCTTCTCACATAAAAAACAGACCTAGAGACTATTTGCAGATGTTTGATAGAAAAAAAGATTCAGTGCTAGACGAGGATTTTCTTTGCAGAAAATGGTCACTGACAACTTTTCCGACAATATCCATTCTTGAACACAACAGTCGCTTAGCAACTAAAGTATCATTTAATATTTAATGTTTGTGTTGAGTAGAGGTGCACAGAAATGTTATTATCAGTCTCTGAGTCTGTATTTGGGTGGAAACCTGAAGATAGATGTGAAAATCCTGCTAAACTGGACAAACATTGTATTTTCTAACCTCACATTCATGGGCAAATCAGTTTTTCCATTTTAAAAGCATCATATTGTTGTTAAATTTAAAGCATAAGCAGCAGTTCTGTGTATTTTAAAACCTGTTCCACAAAGAAAATAGCATAGAAATGCAGTTTATGAACAAAAAATCCCCGAAAAAACAGGATTTCGATGTGTTTCCTTTTTGTATTTGCTGAAAAACAATGTGTAATAGTTTAACTACTTATTTTCAGGAATTCCAACTCTTAGTTTGTTTTCATCTGGTTTGTTTTCATGTCTCGTCACTAACTCTCCTGTCATTTCAGATCACGCCTCCCTCTCAGCCCATACAATCTGCTCTTTACCTGCACCTGGTTTGCCCCGCCCATCTCCACACCTGTGGCTCATTCTCCCATTAGTCCTTCAGTATATATACCAGTCCATTTTCCTCTGCCCTCTGCCAGACTGTCTTGTGTTCCTGCCAAGCTATCCAGCATTTTTACCCTTTTCTGCCTGATCACCTGTTTTTGGACCCTATCTGCCTGCCTTTTGTCAGATTTGTTTGCTGGTTCGACTGATTTCCTGGTTTTTGACTGAACTGTTTAAGTAAAGTGAACTTCGCCTGCAACTCTACTGCCTCATTGTCGTGCATTTGGGTTCAAATCTGTACTGGTTATTCTTACACTTATGTAAGAAAACAAATAAACAAACTTTGCAGTCAATAATTATTCAAGCTAAAACTTTAATGTTTACCTTCTGTGACATTTGTTTTTACATTTTTAGTTGTGATTTGGTTGTAATTTGGTTCTTTGGTTTGTCTTTTCAATGATAATCAACAATTTTGTTTTTCAGATTCTTAAAGGTTAAGAAAAAGTTG
The DNA here is from genome assembly GCA_034780835.1 of Ctenochaetus striatus. NCBI lineage: Eukaryota > Metazoa > Chordata > Actinopteri > Acanthuriformes > Acanthuridae > Ctenochaetus > Ctenochaetus striatus. Next base: position 4,706,723 of record JAUZTA010000016.1, on the reverse strand, counting down.
GTGAATGCTGTCTGGCATGGAGTGTTATTTTGGGTTGTTTGTCTCGGTGATGGAGTGCTATCGCAGAAAATCTTAGGATTCTGTCTCATTTCAGGGACTTTCTTAAAATTGGCTTCTTGCTTCAGGCAAAAATCGGATGAACCTGATTCCTTTCTGCACCAATCAGACACACAGCAGCATAAACAAACAACATAAGCAAAGATGCATAATTTAACAACATATACCAGCATGCAATCTGTGAGCAAGACTTAATAAATATGCTAGAATCAGATTTGGCTTTTGTTAATATAAGAAATCCAATATTCGAATTGATTAACTGTATTTAATTCTAAAGTAATAGTGAAACTAAATAGCGATGCAGTCATCAGTTTTAAAGCATTCTTGTATTTCTGTGCACATGCTCGGGTCTTTTTTTTTTTTGTCATCTGAAGTGCAAAGCAGCTTGCAGTCCCCCAGATTGAGGGCAGCTCTCACAGATCTGTATGAGCTCTGAGAAATCAATAAGGTTTTTGAGTCATATTACTTGACTCTGTACAAACTAAACCTCCAGCAGGGAAGAGTCGCATGGAAAACTTTCAAGCCTGGAGCTTCTAACAATTATCTGAAGGCAGCTGCAGAATTAATTTTAGCCAACGGGATTCTTTAAATTACTGTTCCAAGTAAAAATTTAAATACAGATTTTTAGCAAGCTTTTGGAAACTTTTCTCCTCCTTCTTCACACGTGCAATAAATCATATCTCCTCTTCTAAATAAATGATAAAGGAGTTATCCCCAATTTTTCTCTGAATTTGGCTCCACAAATCACAGCTAATGTCCTCCCTTAGGTTGTTTCCTGTGACCAGATTGGGCTCATGGGAGGCCACCACTCATTTTCTGATATCTGTAGGCTGCAGAACATTATCAATACCACAGACTGCTTTCTCCCCCTCCAGGAGTTGTCATCTGCTTGGAAGCAGACAAAATTTTTGGCTCGATAAGAGGCAATTATAGTGTGTCTTCCCATTTTATTCTGTTTATAGCAAAGAAAATGTACAAAAACAATCAAAAAGCCAAAAAATATAATACCAAAATTGTAATGTTAAAGAAATATACCACAAAACCTCAGCAGGCTGGGTTCAGTTTCAAACTTTTGTTGCATGTTATACCCCTTTTCCCTCCCCATAGCTCCTGTGTATTTACACTGAAAGCTAATTAGGGCGAGAAATGCCCCCAGCTGCTGTGCCAGGTAATCCTCTGGGGAAATTAATAAATGCACCCCTCAATTTTCTCAGTCTCTGGGTTCCTTGTGCTGCACGTGTTGATTTTTCCACGGAAATAAAGCCTTGATGTTCTTTAACTTGGCTGAAAGTAACAGAGAAATCACTCTGCTGTTTGAATTGTTTTCTCACATTATTTAATTATCACCATCATACAGTAATTTTAACTTTGGGCACAGAGGAAGTTCTCAAATACCACAAGCTTCTAAAATGCTCTGATCAGCAGGACTTTTTGTTAAATTTACCACTTTTATTTATATAAAGTATATATATATAGGGCTGTCAGTCGATTAAAATTTTTAATGTGATTAATCGCATTAGATCCTGAGTTAAGGCATTATTGAC
>JAUZTA010000016.1:4675173-4686210 GCA_034780835.1 Ctenochaetus striatus | reverse complement strand
AAGCTTAAAATTCGGCTATTCGGCTGTTGATTGACAGCCTGTTGACGTATAGCCAGGGGCTGTTAGCTGAGTGGGTGTGCTGTCCGTCCTTCGACCCCCCCTCTTTTCCCATATTTGGTTTTTTGTCGTTTAGGCGGGCTCTGGGCGGAGTCACGCGCTGGTTAATGGCGGCGCCCAGGATGAGATTTTTTAGGCTTCACTTTTGCTCAGGCAGAAACCAATGAGTGATGTCACGGAGGGTTTGTCCAGTGTTTTACACAGTCAATGGTATATATACACACTTGTGTAAACAATCATGCAAAAAATAAAAAAGAAACTGAATGAAATAAAAAAAGAACTAACTTACATGAATTATCTAGACATGACTCACTTAACAGAAAATCAAGAAACTATAATTTCCTATGTAGGAGCTATTTATTTAACTCTCAGGTGACTCTCTGCTAAGCCCCGCCCTCTTTAGTGACCGTTCCTATGCCTGTCAAACCTTCGTTTCTTGCAGTGTTTACAGTGAAAACATTAGCCAAGTTACCATCACATTATCGACTCTGTCAGCAAAAATAATGACCCTTGCGAGCAGATTTTTTATTTTACTAGCTAATGTAAGCTAATGCTAATGCCTAAACTCTGCCCTGAAGAGCGTGTCTGTTTATCTCTGCCAGCCTTCTTATGTGCTCACACTTGGTCCAGTGTATTTCCCTGACTTCTGCCCAGTACATACTGGGACTGACTCAGGCCCCACAGCACCATGAAAAGGATTAGAGGAAATAAATGTGTGTGAGAGTTGTTTGTTTGTATGTGTGTGTGTGTGTGTGTGTGTGTGTGAGCGTGCATGTGGGGTTTGACAGATCAAAGAGTGACATCAAATTCATCGAGTTGCTTTTTCTGTCAGGCTCTGAACAGTCCTCTCTCAGCATCCCACCGTGTTATTAGAAGCAGCAACAAAAGACAGAAAAAGGAAGGAAACAGAAAAAGCCCCTATAACTCAAATTGCCACCCGGAGAATGCATCTCAAACCAGACGTGATCAGATAGAGGGAGGACATTACCATTTCTATTACAGCTATTTTGCCTCCAGCAAAGCAGTCCATCGTCCATCTCTGTGGAAATAATCTTTTTTTTCCTCCACCAGTAAAATAAGGGCACTTTGTCATTGATTTGACAAAAGAAGAAGGAAAAAAAATCTAGAGTGCATTTATAATTCACAGAAAATGTGTGATTTTCAAGAACTTGTTTGTGTGTCTCTCTCTCTCTCCCTCTCTCTCTTTCTGTCAGCCGAGAATAGCATTTGAGTCAGAGAGGCAGTGGTGGAGCCAGCAGTGAATGGGAGGTCTACCTCAGTCTTATGCTCCATTAGCAGTCAGTGTGTAATAGCACGGGTGGACATGTGTTCAGCGCAGATAACAGAGAAGTGGCTGAGACTGTGACAGAGGGAGACAGCCCTAACAGACTGGCCCTGATGTTCCAGCACCAATGACTTGTCTGACTCGTTCTCTCGCTCTCCCCTTTTGAGAGTCGGTCCTTTTCAAATACCTGTAGCTATGACAGAGCCAAGGAGAAAGATGGAGAGCGAGTCGAGAAAGCTCTTTGGGCTGAAAATTATCTGGTTATAGTGCAATTATTAGGCCGGGCTCTGACTAATGGATTTAACAACTCTGTGCAGATCTTTACCTTATTCAACCCAGAGCTGCTTCTGGGACTTCTGGATTATGCAGAGAGGCCTCGCTGTTGCTTAATTCACATTAAATCTTATTCATATTAGACTTCTGTTGAGTTTCTGCCTTTGGACAACATGCCCACATGAATACACTTAAGAAATAAGCTTAAATATTTATAGTGTTGGTATTAAATCAGAAAAAAAAATCATGTAATTAAAATAAAGGTTCAAGGGATGAAAACAATGTTTGCAGCTCAGATGGGTTTTTTCTTTTAATGGCTGTATAAACTGTCTCTGTAAGTCAGTGAAGATGAGCTTAGCGCAGTATTAAATTTGACATTTCTACCAGTGCACATGAAAAGAAGCTGCCACCTATACTGACATTTAAAATGAAATTGCCAACTAATCAGTGCATCAGAATTTCAGGTTGGAAACTTAACTGGCACAGCAGGTACTCACTACAAAAGAACATCTTTTTCTTCTACTAAAAACCTGGAACTCATATTTTGACAAGAAATCAAGTGACTGCCTTTAACATAAAAACATACCAGCATCCCACTGGGAATCAACACCCTGGTCTGCACCCCTATGCAGCTTTCATCTCATTGTTTGATGGATCCATATGGCTGCGTAACACGAGCAGCTCTAAGCTCATGAGCTCCCATAGCACCTCTCGCCAAGACACTGCAGAGAGCCAAAGTCAGCATGGAGCCGGGGGAGATTCAAACATCTCGCAAGCCAGAGATGGTGATAGTTTTCTCAGTTGTTGGAAGGTCAAACTAGAGATTTACTGCTTGATTATTGGACCATTGGAGAAGAAAAATGTGTTATTGGAGTTCCCATGTTGCTCTGTGTTATGGAAATGAAACAATAATACAATAAGCAGCTAATATTTGACTAACATAATACCAATAAATACCTGCTTTAATATATTTGTTCTAAAGCTAAAGGTTTTGGGGTACTTTTCTACCCCCTTGTCGAAAACAGTTCAATAGCTTAAACTGATCAGCCACCACAAAGAAACCACTGACAGCTATTGTGAACAACATCACATCCAATGCAATGTTCTGCTGCAAAACCTTGGGCATCAGCACTCATGTGGATGACACTCACCACCCACACAAACCTTGGTGCCGATCAAATGCACCTCTTTATGGTGAAAGTACCACTCAATGGTAGAAGCCTCGTCACGAAGGACGTACACTGTACTACAACTCTCAAGCCGTTCATGCTCGAGGAACATGTGAAAAAGCCCAAGGTGTTTGCATGTCCTCCAAATTTCCAAGAACTTTATATGATCAAGCATGTCTGCATAAGTCTGATCCACAGAAGATCCACCAACACTCTGTTGCCAGACACCATAAAACAACCCCACAGTTCCTGGCTGTTTGGTGACATGAGGGGAACATACACACTATGAAGCAGATGGTCTTAATATTGTGGCTGAGGCCAATTGAAAATGAAAAGCATTTGTTTTTTTTAGCATCTCTTGCTAAACAGATTTTTCTTTCCTGTCTGTGTGTGTGCTTTCAGCATCTGGCAGATAAGATGCACTTTTACATACATACATCTTTTATACAACCTTAAACTATCGCTGCAACATACAAATAATGCCTTAATTAAAAAGATGCATTTACATTTTTAAGCAATGCACTGGAAGTTCTGGTATTTTATACAATATTTTTTTAAATTTACAGTTGAGAAACTACAGGAGATAAGACAAATAAGTCACAGACTGGATCAAATCCAAAATTCTGGCGGACTGAGACCTCGGACAAATAAGACCTGTTTGAGTTTAAATTTGCATTACAAGAATTCTCACTGTGAGGTCCTTTCATTTAGCTGAGTGCACAACAGCTCGCCGGCCAGCAAAACACTGGCCAACGGCCATTATCAGCCAGTAAAGTTTCTGACCTGCTGTCTCTTTTTCATTAATAAGACTCCATTTCATATCTAACCAATGTAAAGTTAGATGCATCATGCTATAAATGTACAATAAAGAGTAGACTGACATTGCCATTAGTTGCATAAACTGTATTCTTTTTTTTAAGCAAATAATATACATTAGCAAATGCTGTAATTAAATTTAATCACATTAAAGAACAATGCCTAAGTGATGGACTCGATGCAAAGGTATAACTAGAGATATGTCTGGTGTAACATTACAACAATAATTGCTCTTTAATTACTGATGATTGTCTATGCTGATTTCCTCACTAAACTCTGCAGGAAGATTAGCCTGCAAAATTGCACTCATTATGGTAAATTATCCGTTTGAAGCACCGTGGCAGGAAGTTGTGGCCTCCTTGTTCGTGATTCTATTTTCTCTGACCGAATTGACTTTCACTCCCAGCGAAAGAGCAGTCTCCTCCATAAAAAGGTTATTTTATCCATCCTTTATTGTGATTGTCTGTCAGAGGGAGATCCAAACAACTGGTGAACATGTTTTGTTTTTTTTTTTAGGACATTTGGCAGACGGCAGGCCTGGTTTCTGTTGAACGACTTTCAAATCTCAGATGTCGTCCTTCAGTTCTTCGCTGCTCCTGCCCCGCAGCCAGACAATGACTAGCAGAACAAGGTGCTCTGAGATGAATTACTCGTGTTAAGCATGGTGTAGTCTCCTTTATTTGATATTCATTGAGAGCCAAAGTCCTGCTCATAATCAACTTTGATTCTTAAAGGGTTTGTTTCACCTCTCAGCAGGTCAAAGTTTTCATTTATCCTGCCTAAAATTCAGTGCAGAAAACCATGAAGTCTTGAAAAAGCGTTCCACAGACTTTCATAATCCTCTGACTTTTCCTCCAGTGGCTGCATGAAGATGAAAGTTTTGCTTTTTATTAAAATGTCATGTCAGTTATTGGACGGATTTCTGGGACTTTTTGTGACCAAATACCTGCAGAACTAATCACATTCCCATCTCGCTCAGCTCAACATTAACATGCTAGCATGATCAATGTAATTATTACACTGAGTATGCAGCCATGCCATGTCTAAAATCTGCTTTACATTTATTTTTTTCAACACACTTTTAGACTCTCAATGCTAAAAAACCTTTGCACACTTACTTTACTAGTCTGAAGTGCTGCAAGTTAGACTCTCTCCAACACAAATGAGAGCTTTAATCTTCATAGTTGTGTGTTTAAATTGGAACAGAGGGAAGTTTTGGGCTAAAGGCACTATGATGTCCCACTATATTTGATCCTTTAGTATCTTGGCAGAAATAAGCTAAAATTAAGCTGTTTTGTTGCCCCGAGCGTTGTCTTGACATGGACCCTGTTATTCATCTCTTTCCTTTTCAGCACATGAAAGTTAACCTTGAACATTGAAAAGCTGCTAATATTAGTCTAAAAAAGACAGTTTTTGTCTGCTTGCTAGTTTCAGCGATAATCCTGCTCTTATGTCTGATATCTTCTAGGAAAATTAACTCACCTCTGGCTTTTCTCATATGAACTCAAAGGATGAAGATTGCTGGTGCATTTGCGAGCGTGCAGAAGTAAAAGCCAAGTTTACTTCAACTTCTGATGACCATTCTCATCCTTCTCTGTCTCGTGTTCTCCACTGCAAACACAAGCAGCCGGCGCATTGCACAATAACAACGCAGACGTTTTTCACAATGATGGAATACCCATGCAGGTCCAAAGCAAAGACTCATGAGAATGGCTTGGATGGATTTTCTTTACTGTGTTGGACCTCCAAAGCAACTAAAAGATTGATTAGCACAGCATAGGTGGGCCACATCGGAGTTTATCCTAAAAGACAAATAGAAGTAGATGAGGAAAACACTTAATTAGTACAGAATGGCTTTTAAATTGGAGTAAAAAGATGAACTAAGATCTTTGTGTGACGGAGGACATTGTAATTAATTCAGTCTCAATTTGCTGTATATGAATTTATATCTGTTTTAATTTTTTTTTCCTCACTGGGAATGAATTTCACAAGTCTGTTAGGGGAATTTATGAAGTGAAACTCTTAGTCAAGTAAGTGGAATAGTTGTAACTGTATGTAAAACAACACAAGTATTTGTTTTAGTGCTTTTATCGAAGTGCCTTGGAGGCATTTTGAAGAACCTTCACACTAATATTTGAGTCAACCTGGAGCAGCGAGCGCTCCTCATAGAGAAACCGTCTGTTCAGAGTCGTCACAGTTCAGGAGTCGCGTCCAGGTTACACTCATTAGCAGAGACAGAAACAATTTATTCCAACAGGAGATGGGTCAAGAATATACATCAGGAATAAAATTATGGGGTTGGAGGTGACAAAACCTGTTGGTTAATTGGCTCTATCCTTTAAAAATCTGGTTGTAATTGGCTTCAAGTGACATTTTAACTTTGTGTTAATGGAGTCGAGCGAGTGCAAGACATTTCCTTAATGCACACCGAAAATTATTAGTTTACATTTTCAATTATATTAGACCATTTTAAAAGCATATGTTTTGTACAGCTGAGGTTGCTGCTCCTGTGATATTTAATACAACAAAATTTACATGATGAAACGTTGGTTTAATTAATTTAAATGGAAACAGCATCGTTCTGTACAAGTTTCACACTATAATTCTGTTCATGTGCTCACAAACACCATGAAAACAGCCCTGTGTTGGCTGAATTGATCCTGTTTAGCTGTGCAATGTTTCAAAAAAAGGTTTTTTGGGGGTTATTCTCCAACTTTTCCAGCCTTTTGTTGCTTCTTTCACAATTTTTTGAAACGTGTTGCTGGTAGAAATTTGGATAAAAAGGAATATGCATATAAGAATCAATCAAGTTAATGAGATTAAACATTAAATATATTGTCTTTGTGCTGATTTATTTGAGTACATGTCTCAAAAGAAAAATAAATCATCTGTTTTTGACCCATGGAGGATTACTTTATTTACTGCAGAGCCTGAAAAACAGTTTTTGCCTCAGACGGTTTTATCTTTTAACACCTCGCAGAGAACATTTTGCTCAGGCGCAAATCTACCGTACAAGTGTTCATGTATTTTTAACAGTATGTGCTGTAGGTTTATCCTGTGATCCTGACCACCTCTAATTGTAATTACATACACACACAGTTCATGTGACAGGATGATGACAGTGTGAATGCATGAGGTCGCTCGGTCTGCTCCTTCACTTTTCTTGCCTGTGCATCAGCAGGGCTCGATGAGGTGCTAACTGCTGGCCTTTGCCAAACAGACTTGGTGCTGCCGGCGTTTGTTTCAGGCATCAACTTGTACACTTGTGGTAATTAGATGCTTTAAAAATGAGCCAGCTTCATCTGCTTTTTGTGTAAAGTTCACAAAATGTCACAGCATGTTTTCTTTTTTTTTTTTGTTTTTTATTTTTAAATGTTATTTCCAATTGAAGGAAGCTGTTGCTCCCACAGAAGACAGAAAACGCACCGAACGCTTTGTAATTCAAAGAATTTTACCGCCATGCATGCCCCGCACATCTCTCCTGCTAACTTCAAGTCTTATGTGTCAGAAAAAAGCAAAACAGAGAGAAGAGTGGGCGCGTGGTGGAGCGCAGAGACAAAGATAATGGGCTTTTAACTGGATGAAAAATTAGACCCTGAAGTTCTGCTTCTGGCCTTGGCACAGTTTAAACGCCGACTGATCATTTGACCTCAAACAACATGTTTGGATGCCTGGACCTTCAAAACATCCTTCCATCAAAGTCTTCATGTACTTATTACATATTATTTTTCTTCATGTATATGTACATATATCATCGGAGAAGTTTTAGCAACATTATAGCTGTAATTACACAATTTGCTGATTGTTTTTTAACTTGATATTATTATTACATTAAATAATTCAAGGACACTGTATAAAATACACTAATATACAAAACAGAATATTCTTAAATAGAGGAAAGAAACAAACACAAATTAATTTCCATCTGCAGAGTTCCTTGGAAGGTAAAAAAAGAAACAATAAAGAAGAAATGGATATCTGTGCAGGTTCTTGGACCAAATGTTTTAAAAAAGCTAGTAGGTCCTGATATATATAAGCCTACTAAAGAAGATAAAAAGATAAAATTAAAATATTGCAGCTGACGTCTTAAAAAATGACCTTTAAATTCTCTACTTAAGTATGACGAATAGCCACAGATGTCTTGTCAAAGGATGAAGCATTATCTTGATTTCTAAGATATTTTTTGTATTCTATCAACACACCAGTCAACCCACGTGTCCGCTTGTTGTGCATGTGGCTCTTTAAAAAAGCAAAACTATATAAACTAAGTCCGTCCAGCAAAAGTAAATTGATATACATATGTACGCGGCAGCAAATTAACTGATAACTCAAAAGATGTGCAACATCTTTCTCAAGCAATTAAAGATAATATATTAAAATAGAATAAATGCAGCATGTAATAAGCACATTCTCACAGCTGATCCTGTTTTGAACTTCGACACTAATCAGTACGCTAAATATGTCGGTCTTGTAAAAAAAAAAAAAAAAAGATAATAAGACATGCAGTTATTATTAAAGCAGCAACAACAAGCAGCTTCTTAAAACTCCACACAACACAAACTGCAAAAAACTGAGGCAGTAAAAGTTCAGCTCAGCTGCTCATTAAGCACTCGCTCATTATTTCACCGTTACCTCACCAAAATAACTCCGACCCTCACCTGAATCATTACGACTGACAGGATCCGGTGAATGTAGCCTGTGTAGAAGATAATCAAGGAGCTTTTTCAACAAATATTGGCATGAAGGGTTTTAGCTTTCGTTTTATTGTTATTTTTTTATTTATTTGTTTGTTTGTTTATTTGCTGGGAAACAGTCTTTTGATGAGTCTCCATCAGAAAGACAACAACCCAAAGTTTTATTTAGTTTTTTGTCGAGTTATTAAAGTAGCTTTCAGCTGCTGACTGCTGCAGTCAAAATGATGAGATTTGTAAGACATTTTTAAGTGGAAATGTCAAATTCTGTGAGTTAAAGTCCTAAATTTCATCATTTGAGACCATTTTCATCATGTTGTCTTGCTGTCACGACACCCATACATTATTATGAAGCCTTTACATTTTTCTGTTGGTTTTAAAAACCCAAAAACAAACAACAAAGAAAATCATCATCCCAACGTATCAGGCGTTTTTCTAAAATGACATTCGTAAGAACTTCTGAGGGGCTTACAAGATGTTTCAGCTTAGCAAAATGGTGCACCGGTTTATCCACTTTTGAACAGAGTCCAGCTCACGGAGTGTAAAGATGCTGGATGTCCGTTCTCACAACTGGCATAATTCATCATGCACATCTCCCGTCCAGATGGAAGGATTTAGATGTATGGGAGAGGAATGAAACAAAACAGAGGGAACACAGTCTTGTCAGTCTTGGAGGAGGGCGATAGGATGTGGTTTCTGGACGGAGAGCATGCTAGCACAGCTGTGAGTGATGAACAGGTGTTGGGGAAGGTAGGAAACAAACATGGATTCATCTCCTGATGAATGGGAGCAGGTCGTTTTCATCCAGATGTGAGCTGTCAGAGTTTTCTCACCCAATTAGGAGCCAATCACACCTAATTAAACCAGTTGAGGCCGGTTTCTGTCTTCTTTAATGGCTCCTCCCTCCTCACACGGTGCACTTTCTTTCAAACTTTCAGCGCAAAAAAAGTGGTAACTGATTCTAATAAGTGTTAAGGACTACGGTGTGCATTAGCATGCGGCGTGGCGCGCGCTGCAGTCTCATCAGCTTGTCAAACAAAATTACAGGTGCAGAATACACAGTGAATCATTCATCGCCTCACACTGTCCTCCCTGGTCTCCGACTGCTTCCTCTTTTGTTTAGCCGTGGCGCTCTATTGGAGATTCATCCAATCAATGTAATTGCGGGTGATTGTTTGACTCAATCCAGTGCCTCCTTACAATCACTGCTACGATCAATGGCCATTGCTCCCGTCCCCCTGCTGTCACACTAAAGGATTATTCAGGCCCACCGCAAGAGCAGGAATCTTTTTACGTGAAGATTTATCTGATTATTTCTGAAGGATTAAGCATTTTTATACATGTGCTACAGAGCTTTTGTTACCTCTTATGTTAAGCATTATGAATTGCCAACACTATTTAACAAGAGACGCTGAGTAATATTGGAAATCAAACCTCCTTCCTCTTTAATTGCCTCCGCTGTCTTTTCATATTCAATATGCGATGGCCACGGAGACTAAAGTCTTTGTCTTGAGGAAAATTTGCATTAAATAGCACATTTGTCTTTGTGGTTTCGCTGCTTTTTAATGATCCTCCAAACCGTTAGGTGACATAAGCTTTCAGAGATCAGCAATAAAGGATTTGGCTGCTCAGCATTACCTTCAAATCTTGCTTGATTCGTGTAGATTGGTCACGATGAGTTTGCAATAAGTCAGGTGTATCAATCAGCAGTGGTTTTGCTCTTTAAAGGCCAGCGATTAAGATCAACGAAGCTGTGAAGTTGTCGAAAAAATTGTGGCAATCAGGCAAAAGATTTCAAACTCCAGGCTTCAAACACAACTTTTTATATCTGCTACATTGATCACGCGTGATTTATGTGATGCTGTATTTGCAAATCCTCATTAGATTCTTTAATAAAGATGAACTTTGGCGCCATGGAGCGCCACGCAGGGCTCTGTCTGAGTCCTCCTCCAGCATGCTGACAGGCTGCTAATCCTCTGCTCTCATATCAGCTTCTTCTGAAATCACGGCTTAGTTTTCATCAAGCCTGGCTGCTTGATGGTAATGAGCTTGGCATTTTCAGAGCTGAACTGATACGGGTTGCAGTCCGTAACAGTGAGGAACTCGTTTCCCCAAATATCCATCACGTAGGTAATATATCTATACAGACAGATCATATCTCTGTTTTTTTTTATTTTTTAAAATTAAACCTCCTCTCTGGATGTTCAAACCACTAATGGATGGAGTAACCAGCGATAAAAGCATCTATTAATCTAAGGGGGGATAAGTAATTGCGGCTATTTTTGGAGCATATTGAAATGTCAGAATATAATACGACCGGCTGTGTGTGTGTTAGTGTGTGTGTGTGTGTGCATCGTTCCCTGCTGTGCCTCTGAATGCTGCTCTTAGATAATGAAACTCTGCATGTACACTTTATAAGTGTGATTTGTCTGTGTGTTTCCAGCCAGGGCGGAGTGTGTGTGTGTCAGCCTGCTCCTCTGCCACGGTGCTGAGCAGTAGCGATGGCCTAAGCTATGCTGATGGATCGCTTGGCTGCAGGCTTGCAGGGGCCAGCGTTGGCGCCTCAGTTTCCCACCGACGCAACGCGACCCTTTGGCCCAGAGATACGGCTTAGAATGCAGCTATTAGAGCAGTTCGGAAGATTCCACAAGCTCATTATAGTCAAGTGTCGAGCACACACACACACACACACAGGCGGCTTCATGTATGTGAAGTCAAACACAGTCGCCACTTAGGATGCAGGTCC
>JAUZTA010000016.1:4437124-4450848 GCA_034780835.1 Ctenochaetus striatus | reverse complement strand
ACAAAGACACAGTGTATCATATGAGGAAAATCATATCTTAAAATTATTTAGTCTGTATTTTTCTCATAAATAAAAAAGAGTAAATTATTCCCGCACCAGTGGTGATGTTCTCATCTCCAAAGATGAGCTCCTCTGCTACTCGACCGCCCATACTGACGTCCATCTGAGCCAGCAGCTGGGACCTCGTCTCACTCCAGCGGTCGTTCTCTGGGAGCAAGGACACCTGGAGGACCCAGATCAGGACAACACTGATTAGATTTAGTCTAGGTTCAACAATTAGTGACATAAATGGTATAAATACGAAGCGTGAGATAAGAGCTCACATGGCCGAGAGTTGGGCCCCGAGGCATGATGGTAGCCTTATTGATGGGCATTGCATCTTTGGTGAAATAGGCAACAATGGCGTGACCGGACTCATGGTAGGCTGTGATGGTCTTGTTCTTCTTGTCAATGTCAACACTCCTCCTCTCAGGGCCTGAAAGGCACAAAATAAAAAGGATTTCAAGAGATTAAAAGCAAAAAAAAAAAGCCTCTCTGACATGATTTCTCGTTAACATTCTTTCTTTGTCGAGGTAATCTCTCTCATGTGATGTGACAAAAGGGCTGCTGATCGGATCCTGAAACCGTGTGTATTCACCCATAAGAATCTTGTCCTTGGCGAACTCCAAATCCTTCATTGTGACCATCTCTTTCCCGTCCACAGCCGCCTTCAGGGCTGCCTGGTTGACCAGGTTCTCAAGCTCCGCCCCAGAAAAGCCCACCGTGCCCCGGGCAATGATCTCTGCATCGACGGCTGTAAATGAACACAAACAATAGAAAAAGCCTCCTTTTTTAAATGGTGGTCAGTGTTTCAGAGACAATGGTGACCCTTATAGAACTGACAAACAAAGATTTGCTTGTAGGTGTGCAGCTTTAAATGCTTCTATATGATTTCAAATGATACGGAGGAAACATCACTAATATTGCTGATTAAAAATAAATTCAGAAAATTTCTTTGTGAGATATTGTTTTAAAAAAAACACCTCAATATTTACGGACATTTCACACTGAAACCTACCAGAGTCCACTTTGATCTTTGAGAGGTACCAGTTGAGAATTTCAGTGCGTCCTTTCACATCTGGTCGCGGGACGGTAACCTGCATGTCAAACCTTCCTGGCCTCACCAGAGCACTGAAAAGTAGAAGCAAAGTAAAATGTATTAGTCTTAAGCTCCCTGAATTATTTTATGTGTGTTTAATGACTTTATGGCTTTAAAATGTTGGTGACATGAGCCACTGGACTGTTAGATTTGCCTCTGTGCATGACGTGTTTCATGAGGTTTATAGTGAACACTCTTCCCAGAGGCAAAGTTACGTCACAATAAGAAACTGGAATAATGTAACACAACTGTATTATTTTCATCAAATATACACCTACAAGGAATTTGAGTTTTTTTTTTTATATATTGCCCTAAGTGCACTTACACAGGAAGAGACACAGAGCAGGAACATTATATTTCAGGTTTAAAATCACTAAGCAAAAAATGTAGTTTTGTTTTCCGATGCAGAACTTTTTAAAAATATCTTCCCATTTATATTTGCAAAGACTGAAAAACACTTTAAGTCACTGTTTTGTCTCAGTTAGAAACAAGTGTGGGGGTTCGTTTATATTCCAAATGTTTGCTCTGTTATTTGAGCGCATGAACTGGTTCAATTCTGTCATTATGAAACAAAGTAGGGCAAGGCAACAAGGACAAAACTGTCCAAGGCTTCTGTCAGGGGACAGAGGTCAACGGGTGGGACGGAAAACTGGAACAGCTTTGTACATATTAACTACATCTGCGGTTCACTGAATGAATGGCCTTATTTTAAACAGTTTCTTCTTCTACTCAAATTAACAAAACAAGCATAGGTAGAAAATAAAAAATTAAAAAAGGGATCTTTGTGTTTGGAATGAAACATACTTATCCAAAGCCTCTGCAAAGTTCGTAGCACCGACAACAATGACACCTTCGTTTGGTTTAAACCTGTAAAACACAAAAACAAAAAGAGTTGGAAGCAAAAGTTCATCGCTGTAGCTTTATGTTCATACTCTGCAGAATTAAACTACCAACACCACAAAACTGACCCGTCCATCTCAGCCAGCAGCTGGTTGATTGTTTGCCTGGAATAAGGATGCATCGGAGACTCAATCCTCTTCCCGCCGACGCTGTCCAGCTCATCAATGAAGATGACGCATGGAGCGTTAGCTTTTGCCTCTTCTGCAAAACACAAGAATAAAAATATGATACAATGTCGTTGTTTAAATGCATCCTTGGTTTGTTACTTGCATTTTCTCACATCCAGCAAACTTACTGAAAAGGTTCCTGATTCGGCTCGCGCCAACTCCCACAAACATCTCATCGAACTCTGATCCGGAGGCGTAGTAGAAAGGCACATCAGCCTCCCCGGCCACAGCTCGCGCTAACAGGGTCTTTCCTGTGCCTGGTGGACCAACAAGGAGGATCCCTGATAGAATAACAGAGAAAATAAACCAGGTTACAATAACAGCATTAAGAAAAAAAAACTAAAATGTAAGATATATTTGTAAGGTATCGTATTTTACTTGGATAATAAAAACAGAGTAATTGGAGCATGCAGGGAAAACATGAAATACAATACCTTTAGGGAGCTTTCCACCTAGAACAGTGAACTTCTGGGGGTTCTTGAGGAACTCGACAACATCTTGTAATTCGTTCTTTGCTTCCTCCACTCCTTTAACGTGCTCGAATGTCACATTTTTCATCTGAATGGGGTCGACTGCTGAGTCAAGACCAGACGTGGTGCGGAATCTCACTGTGAAATCCATAAACAAGTAACAGCACACAAACCTTTTATGATCTGCTTCTGCAACAATTTCCAGATTTATTGCTTCCAACTATTCAAATATTTCAACACACACTGTGATGAAAACACATTTAGTCCATGTAGATACTCAATTATTACTACATAATGCTTAAGGCAGAACAATCAGTCAAACTCTACATGCGCATGCGGGAGATGTCTTATTAAATAAACTGTAAGGAATCAAATTAAGAGTTAGCATTAAAAACATTTCATATAAATACTTAGGCTGGAAACAGACACTAGCTCTTCTGTCTGCAGTGTGCGTGTAGAGTTGTGGGTTGATTTGCAAGCAAAGGAGAGAATAAAAACTGAAACAAACCAGCATCAGAAAAGGAGCCTTTACCCGAGAGAAACGGGGCTCTTGACAAGCCATAAATACCGAGGAGGAGGAGAACCATCACGACCAGCCTGGTTCTCTTCAGTGAGTCTGTCAAGACAGAGCAGAGACGAAGGTTCATTTAAGAGCTTTTTTGTTTTCAAACTCAAAAACCTGCAGCGACGGCTACACTGACTACTAAACACATGCCTTGTGTTTTCTGAGTAAACGCCTGAGATCGCATGAAGCCTTCAGTGAAACCCGTCTTAAAAGCCTCCTGCTGGCTTTCTGGCAGGTTTCTTTGTTGAAGCAGTTGGTCCAGTGATTGTGCTTCTGGTCCCTTTTCCCTCTGAAGCAACCCCTGTGATGAAAAGAGAGGGAGAGTTGGTTGTCAACTTCAAGATTCAGTCCTGTTTACTCCTTTGTCTGCCAAATACAGATAGATTCTATTAATCTGACCTTCATGAAGGCTGGTGTGTAGGGTTCAGGCTCTACTGGACCATCATAATGAGACTCATTCCGTCTGGTCTTTGATCTAAGCGTCTTGAAACCCCGACTCTGGACCCATACTGGAAAAGAATATAAAAACATTAGACACTAACCTACAAGTCAAACTGTTTTATACAGGTACATTAATTTTCATGGAGCAGGTTTCTGTATTCAAAGTTAGTTTCTCACCAGGCAGGAATTGTAGCTCCGAGCAAACTTCTTTTAGAGGACTGTGGTGTTGTCTGTGGAATATTGGGGAGCCAAAAACCCCCAATCTTCTGTGTGAAAACCCTGTGAGACAGAATGTTCAGAAAGTTTGCATCACCTGACATGATGTGCTAACACAGGGACTTTAAAATTGGCAGCTTTTCTGCTCACCGTGCTTGTTCTGAAAGAAGCTGTCTGCAGAAATGTGACTTGTCCTCCATGCTGAAGGAACAGTTGGAGGTTCTTCTGGTCCCGGTGTTGGCAGTAACCTGCTGACCAGCTCATCCAGCTGACTGACCTTGATCTCTGAGAGGCCAAGATCCCTCAAACTCACATTGGGCTACAAAGGAAGGACAGCAAGAACAGGTTTTAAAGACCTTTTTAGGACAATTACTAAGAAAATAATGACCCACAAAAAGCCACCACATTAATAAGACTCTGCTAAACATACTTTTTCAGACATAGAAATTGACACATTAACAGGTGTAGATAACAAGTCAGACCTGCTTCAGTTCTACAGGATATGCAAAATAATTTGCTTATAATTGAAACACACTGATCACTTGTCAAGTACTTGTAAGCCAAAGGCTAAAATGTGTTTTCTACAGAAATAAACATTTTGCACAGATAAAGAAAAGCTCATTTAACACAATTTAAGTACAGATTCAGTGAATTTGGTGTGTTTGATCAAAGTTTAAACCCCCTCGCTTTCAAAACTTGATGTCAGGCAAATTCCATTTTCTTATTTACTTACTTATCTATTGTTTGCTGTAGGTCGTCCAATTGGAAGTATTACATCTAATTAACATCTAGTCCCGACATTCGTACCACTACTGACCTCGGCCTTTTTAAATCTAAGCTGAAGACCTACTTTTTTAGATTGGCGTTCGAATCTGACTAGGGCGGTCTTGTTTTTCTATGTGCACTTATTGTATTTTTATTGATTTATTGATTTATTTTTATTTTATTTGGTCTATTTTATTTACTTTTGGAGGTATTTTAATAACCTGCAGCACTGTAGCACTTTCCTCAGTCTAAAACCTCAGTTTTACGTATTCCTTTTGTGTACTTTTTATGGCTTTGTTGTAAAGCACTTTGGTTACGTTTTTGGTTATTGTAAAGGGCTATACAAATAAAATTTGATTGATTGATTGATTAATTGTATCAACAATATGTTTACTGTGTGTTAAAACATTTTAAAAAACAAGCTAAAGTCTGATGGTTATGGAAACATGTCATGTACCCGCTGAGTCCATCTCACCTCTTTTAAATAGGAGCTGTGCTCTGGAATTAAGTCCCTGTTCAGGGTCTGGACTGATGCTGTGGCTGAGTTCTTCAGAGAGTGGAGGGCATTGATGAGCTGGCTGAGGGGCAGTATCATCTGGCAGATGCACAAGCAAAAAAAGTAAAGACCAGTTTAACACATGGACACATGTAAAACACTTTTTTAAATAAGGCAATGATTTCAAAAACATTCAGTTGTGCTGGGTTTGAGGTGAATCTTCCACAGACAACCCTGGAGCAGGGCTGCATGTCAGTGTTACTCAAGCCGACTCCTGCGTTGCTCTGACACCGGGGACAGTATGGCCCTCGCACGTCAGATGTATGCGAGTTATGTAACCCCGACTCTTCAAAGATGAATTTGGCACGCTTTAATTAACTCGCAGCCTGGCTCTTCACTGACATAATAAAGGTCAACAGAGAGCCAAAACCGCACGTAGGCACTTTGTTGCGGTTGCTCGCTTTAAAAGAGCTTACGAAGACAGCGTGACGTAAACACGGGCTGATTAACGTTACGGACAAAATCTAACGTTGTCGTTGACTTGTCAATGCTAACATTAACGGCTGTCATTGACCGTGAGAACAGACATGACTTGAACAACAACAGACAGAGCCTCTTGTATGTTATAAGTCTTGAAACAGTAAATTTTGGGCAACGTTTATATTATAACTAAAGGGCAGACAGGTTCTTAAAAAGAGCACACATTAGCTAGCTAAATAAGAAGCTGCTAAGCACACGGCTTACCTGCTGTGGCTGAAACGACGTTGAGAGTGAGAACATTTTGGCCGAATTGTAATCCAAAAATCAGGATGTGGAGGGTTAATGAGCGGGGATACCCTCTGTAGAGTTAAAATGAACGAGTCCGTCCCGGAGCCGCGTCCTTTTGTTTTCCTTGTTACACAACTTTCAACAGCTTAGCTTATCAAACCAAATGGATTCTCCGGCATCTGAGGTCAAACGGACTACAAAATGACGTTTCGCCGCTTTACTACCGGGTTCAGCTTACATCATTCTTCAGAGCGCTTATAAAAATTAAACCAGTTTATAAAATAATATTTAAAAATCAAATACATGACAACAATATAAATTTGATAAATATTTTAATTGATTTCAAGTGTCTAATAAGATAAAATATCTAGCTATAATTGCACAACTTCTAGATTTACTTTCGAGATTGTTCCTAACCGCCTGACAAAATCAAAACGTCAAAATTACGAACGTTGCTCTACATACTGTCCTAAGCTATCAAAGAGTAATAAGTTACTTTATTTTACAACTAAAGTGACTAACTAACACTTAACCAAAATTTTAATCAAGAGCATTTTAACGCTTTTCACACAGGCAGTGACTTGGACAGCTAAAATGATGGAACTTCAGAGGACCCCGCGAAAGAGCAGTAGAATTCAAATTTCAAAACAAACTCGATTCCGTTGTGTTGACATGTAAGTATTTACTTTGAGCCGCCTGGCTGTTACAGACACTATTAAGTTCCTTATTTAAAAGCTAGTAATAACATGGACGCAGATGAAAAGTGCGGCTCCGGTGCAAATGATAAATCTGTGGCAATTCACAAACCGCCCTCCATCGAGGACTTCATCATTCTGAAGCCCATCAGTCGCGGGGCTTTTGGTAAGGTCTACCTTGCACGGAAGAAGTGCAATGCGCGATTATATGCCATTAAGGTGAGTTGTTTTTTAAATTTTACAAATTTGGATGACTGAATTAGACAAACTTTAATTGAAACGCTCCATTTTCTTTAACCTCAGGTGATGAAGAAGGCAGACATGGTTGATAAAAATATGACGGGTCAGATGAAGGCAGAGAGAGATGCACTTGCTTTGAGCAAAAGCCCCTTCGTAGTTCACTTGTTTTACTCCCTTCAAACAGCCTCCAAGATCTATCTGGTAAAACATCGTGACAAAATGTACAAATACACATATTTACAGGAGCCACTGTGTTAAGTTACTGTTTATATTGATGCTAATGTTTTTTCATGTTGCAAACAGGTAATGGAATACCTTATTGGTGGAGATGTCAAATCTTTGCTGCACATCTATGGGTATTTCGACCAGGACATGTCTGTAAAATACATTTCAGAAGTTGCCCTGGCTTTGGACTACCTCCATCGTCATGGTATAATCCACAGGTACTTTTTTCTTTTGTGTTGTTAAATATGTATTACACTGATTGAATGGACTTTGGGTGATATAAATATTATGTGTTTTAACTTTTACCTGAATTCTAACTTTTCAGGGACTTGAAGCCAGACAACATGCTTATATCTAATGAAGGTCACATCAAACTCACAGACTTTGGCCTCTCTAAAGTCAAGCTGGACAGAGGTATGAACTCCACTCAGCTTTTCCTTGAACTAAGTGTGACCATCACCACCAGTGATGTTATTAATATTTACATTATTTTACCACTGTGCTGTCCATCAGAGCTGAGTCTTATGGATATACTTACTACTCCATCTTTGGCTAAACCGAAAAAAGATTACTTCCGCACCCCGGGCCAAGTCCTCTCCTTAATCAGCTCTCTTGGATTGGTAAGTGAATTTATGTAATTTCACCTGAAGAGATGTCCTGTTTGCTTTATGCTTTATGTTCAGTTTGTGTTGCATTATAACTCTTCCTTAATTTTCATCACTTTAAACACAGAACACACCTGCAGGAGAAGGCAAGAGGCACTGCAGTGCATCTGCTTTGTCCAGTCCCATGTCTTGCGGCAAAATAAAACAGAAGAATAGCTCTCTTGGATCTCCCATGATGATGAAAAAGGATCATCTGTATTCTCCAACTCGCCGACTTTTGAAAATGGGTATGTCAAAGTGTCTTTTTGGCTTTTTTGACTTTTATTCATTAACCTTTAGGTGACATGATTGACAATGAAAAAATTAGCTTTTCTTTATCATCTAGTAAACGCTAATATAACTGTATGGTTTACCTGTCTTGTCTTCATAGGACCTAACAATATCATGTTTAGTCCTCATAACTTGGCTAAAAATCTGACTCCCACTCTGCTGAAGACCAGGATGAGACTTGAGACGATGAGTGCAGGCAGCACCACCACTGACACTGAAGGTGGCATCAGTCCACTTTGGGAGTGTGAGGAGGTCAGTGATTTTAAACATATGTAATTTAAGTCATATTAAACAATGGTAGGTTAATTAAAGTAAGTTAATATCAGGGATCTCTGAATACAAAGTGCCTCTGTCTAGTTTAAAATATATGCCTGTTGTGCCTTAATGTTGACAAATTGAACTATGCTTTCATCAGTAACATATGCTGTTAATTATTTGTGACAAAAGTTTAATTTTATTTTCTTTCTTCAGAAAGAAAATGAACATACCAACGACCAGAAGGGGAGAGTGCAGTCCGAGTGTAAAGAGCAGAAACAGGAATTTGTGCCCACAAAACAAGGCACCGTTGGCTTCTCTGCTAAGGGCACCAGCAATCTGTCAAATGAGTCAAATCGAGACCGTTTTGCAGAAAAAAAGCCTCCAGCTAACAAACTGGGGTCTGTTTCTACAGCCCGGGATGATTCAACCTCATCTGTGAAGAGAACTTTTTCTGATGTTGAAAGGAGTCCTGAGTTTTTGGAGATGAAAGCCAAGAAGAGTAACGCACAGTACAAGAGATGCTTTGAGATTCCAGAGGAGACGAGGTTTCACACTGGCCTGACTGGAACATTTTCCACCATCCAAATAGGTGACTTCATGGCCTCCACAGGGGGGATAGGGTCAGCTGAAGACCGGGTCCCAGATCTCTCCAGTCCCGTCGCTGTGGCCAAAAGTCTGTTTTGTGAACTGGAAGAGCCAGCAGAGGATGTGTTTGAAGATGCAGCCAAAGACTCAAGTTTCACGTCGCCACTTGCTCGGGACAGCGACATTTGCAGGAGCCTGAGCCTCGACTCTGACGGGTCCATGCATGAAACATCTCTCACTGTTGACAGCTGTGCGTCTGGCAAGCGTTCCAAAAACAGGACATCTGCATCATTTGAGGAGCAAGAGGAAAATAAAGACTCGTCCATCACTGAATCCCTCCTGCAAACTTCATCTGCCGGAACCACTGAAACACCCACAGCTAAAAACTTTGGCCAGAGAGGTGAACCCCAGGGTTCTTTTCTTAACCGGTTCCCTGATCTGGCCAGTGGTGTCACACAGTCACCATCGTTCCTCAAACCACGAAATGTTGTAGCTTTTCG
Source organism: Ctenochaetus striatus (assembly GCA_034780835.1). Classification (NCBI taxonomy): domain Eukaryota; kingdom Metazoa; phylum Chordata; class Actinopteri; order Acanthuriformes; family Acanthuridae; genus Ctenochaetus; species Ctenochaetus striatus. The sequence goes on along the minus strand of JAUZTA010000016.1, from coordinate 4,441,484 downwards.
TAGCTACTGTAGCTCCATCAACCGCTCCAACATGTCAGGAGTGTCCAGATGTAGCGTCGGGTCTGTCGAGGCTATGGACGTCTCTGCAGCAGCTTCTTGTAACTCAATGTCTGGCACCATGACACCAGTCCAGAAAAGACCAGACTCCCTCAGCTCTCTTTATCAGGTAAACACACCAGGACAGAACATTAACATTTAATCTTTATTAAACAAAGGCACAATGTTCTGCACTGGCTGTCTAATTGCAGTAGAAAACAAAATATTGGATGGATTTTTTTAAGTTTGGTTTGGAAACTCGTCCTCTGAGTTTTCAAATTGCAGCAACATTAGGTCAAGTTTTACTTTTTTCTGATGCTGTCTTTTTTTCTCTCCTCCTCCTCTCACATCAGACTCCTCTGCCCATGTCGACCTCTCACACCCCTTTCAGGACTCCAAAGAGTGTCAGAAGGGGTGCACTGCCTGTCGAGGGTGCACCCATTTTAGGAACTCCTGACTATTTGGCTCCAGAGCTTCTTTTGGGAAAACCACATGGTAAGATTAGTAAAATTCAAAACAAGGAGTACCACAGCAGTAGCTATAATTTGTTGAAAAGTAGCCCGACAGAGTCTTTCACTATTGACACTGGATGGTTGACATTGTAGTCCTTGTGACAGACGTTCTCTTTGAGTTTCAGGAGGTTTTCAGTGTGGTAAGTTTATAATCATATTGCTGTTTTGGCAAGCGAGCTCGCATGATCGCCCAGCCTGCTAATATGCTAGGAAATGAGCTGATTCCTCCCCCATTTTCCTTTCCCCACTGGTTGTGTCTCTGCCCCTTGGATTGGTGAATAAACTGTGGGCCTGATCAGAGGGAACGGGACAGCATTTTAAGTGTGTGATTGCATAGGCTAAACAAATGAAATCATGGCCTAACATTAAACTAACATCATTGTTCAGACAAGGGGAATCAGATTTGTTGAGGCTGATGTGCTTTTAAATGGACTAAAGGGTTTTTCTGCTCTTTAAATCGATAGACTTTGGGTGACTCTGGCACATATTCCATGTCTTTGGCAGTGGCTGTATTTTAAAACTTAGCAGCTGACATGTAAAATGTCCTCTTGTCATATCATATTGATTTTACATGGTACTCTTACAAATGTAAACATGCTGAGGGAAACATTTCCTGCCAGTCACATGTTGCCCTTTTGCAGCATGAATGAGTGATCCAGTGTGGCAGTATTTATTATCGGTATCAAGCAGAATTACTTCATAAAAAAAGACAAAGCTGGACAAGGATAATCAGGTTCATGTGCTAGTTTTCAGTACTGAGTGTGAATGAAAGAATGTGAAGTTTACCCCCCCAAAACTGGATCCCTCCATCCTCAGTCTAACTCAGTTCCTGCTTCTGCCACTGCATTACAATTAGTGCACACTCTAACGGGAATCTAAGTGCAAAGTTTGATATTTTAAACCAGTACTTGTGGTTAATTTGACCTTTCTTTGCCCCCCATTCAGACTTCATGGTGGATTGGTGGGCACTGGGTGTGTGTCTTTTCGAGTTCCTCACAGGTGTGCCACCCTTCAACGATGAGACGCCTCAGCTGGTCTTCCAGAATATTCTCAACAGAGGTGTGTCTGGTTTTCCTTTGCAGGCACAAAACCACAAAATGTTATGAAATACTGAATTGGCATTGAGCTTTCATTTGATTATCAGCGTACCTAACTTTGCATGTTCATGTCCACTGTTTGACAGATGAATTAAAGTTAAACAGGTGCTTTTATTGTTTCTTTTGCCACCTTACTTTCAAACATTTTAGATATCCCCTGGCCTGAGGGAGAAGAAGAGCTGTCTGTACACTCAAGAAATGCGATTGAAATCCTCCTGACCATGGACATGACAAAACGAGCTGGACTAAAAGGTGAGGACCATTTTTTCATTTTTTTAAAAAATTAGACCTCAGACCAGATTATTTCAGTCTAATAAATGTCTAAGAGCCAAAATAGTTTAAAATGGAAACACTGGCCTTTGTTTCATCAGCCATCGTAAGTAAATCTAATTGTATTGTCCTTGTTAAAATTAAATCTGAAGTGCAGTCTGATTTATTTGTTTGAACATCCACCAGAGCTCAGGCGTCACTCCTTGTTCGAGGGCTTGGACTGGGACAATCTGCAGAACCAGGCGATGCCTTTCATACCTCAGCCTGAGGACGAAACTGACACCACGTACTTTGACGCGAGAAACAACGCTCAGCACATCGCTGTGTCCGGCTTCAGTCTATAGAAATACAAACATCAACACTTATTACTTTTAAGAACTCGGCAGTTTACAAATATTGGTTGCTGATTAATCTCTTTTTTCATTCTAACAAACCCTGAAAATCAGATCCATTAGCAAATGAACACACATTAATGATGTGGATCTGATGATTTCTCCATCAAAGGTTGTTATTTTGTTTAAAAAAAGCATTTTACTTACGTGCAATCACAGGTCATAAGACGCAGAAAAAGCTGAATCTTTGACTCCTCACTTACTGTAACTTATACATAATAGAAAGTAAAATTCCTTTAAAACTTAGTTTAACCACCGTGGCTCTTAAATTTACCTTATACTACATTTTGATTCATGTTTTGTTATAGTGTTATATTGATCAACCGCAAAATAACTGTATACTGATATGTACATTTTATGTAAATGTGGAAACTACTACCTGATGTTGACTTTTCATGCTGATATCCTTCACTTTTTACTGCACTGTTCATCACTGTCATATTCCCATGATATCAGCAGACTGGGTGGGCGGGCCCCCGAACTCCTCTGAGGAATACAATACTAATGAAGAAAAACCTCCTAATATATTCACGAGTAAAGGGTTTTATATGTAAATCTTGTTAATAACATGCTAACTTGTTTTAAGACGTAATTAAGTACTTTTGTTTTCTAACAGGACTGTTTTTGCTGCTTTTATGACATCTGTTATGGTAATTCTGATGTATTATCTCTTGTTTATCTCCCACACTACTAGTTTTTAAAATAAGTTCACTCGGCTCTTTGCTAGTTGTGAAATTTTATCTGGTTCACTGTAAGAAAAAAGTGAAATACAAATAAAATCTGTTTGTAACATGATGCATTTTTTTCCGTCAGAGCGACAGAATTGAATGACATTAAGGGATATTTTGACTTTTAGGAACATTTTTATTTTTTTTTCCAAGAATGAATGGATTAGTAACCAACATCTGCGTTTACTATTAAACTAATGTTATTGTTTGCAGCCAGTTAGCTAGCAAGCAACTAATGTTATTGTTTGCAGCCAGTTAGCTAGCAAGCAGCTAATGTTACTGTTTGCAGCCAGTTAGCTAGCAAGCTAGCTTAGCACAAAGGTTGTAAATAGCTAGCCTGGCTCTGTCCAATGATCAGTCTTAGGTTTTCCAGTCAGTTCAAACAAAAATGTCAAAACAAGTTGGGATTTTTAAGAAGGTTTATGATCAGGAAATAATGCAGACAAATTATAATGCTTTATGAAAACTTTATTTGAGGCTTGGATTATCACATGCAGACACCACTCTATCCACAGGCAGAGAGGTCGAGAAAGCCTTGTTACATTTTAGTAAAAAGGTAAACTCATTACTTTTTTTATTATTATTATTATTAAAACATATTGGCTCTGGAAAGATTAGTGCTATTGTAGATGCAAACCTCTGTAAATATGATATAGTATTCTATATTTATTAATGGGAATGCAATTAAAATACTGCATTTTAATCTGAACTGTACAGCTATTTTATACAATTTGTATAGATCTCGCTTCTTTGCAAACAACGCGTGATAACTAATCAGTCACACAAAATCTGTCTACATTATTCATACAAACATGTTATTATATCACACATTGAAGTCATACGATATAGAAAAAATGTGACGGGGTAAACAACACAGACAGTGACAGGAGTTATGCGTTAATTAACAGACAGCTGACCACCACATGGCTCACTAGGTAGTATGATTTATGACTATTTGGTCCGGGACTCGAGTGGTTATGCTGCAATATGTGAATGTGAGAACTAATGCTTCCTACAGTATGAGTGTACCTTATGATATTGAGGCACTTTTTCTATTTGAAAAACAAAAAAACAACGAAGTGAGGAGACAGACCACTTTGACGTAAAGCACAGACTGATATGCAGTAGGAGATAACAACCTTGTCTAACCTACACACAACATGTAGCAGTCACTTAAAACATAAAACTCACTTATTCAGCTGAAATCTGGCCTGTGCTGCCTTCACTGTAACTGCTGCTAAAAGCAATAAATATTAACTTATTCTCAGAATTTAAAAGAATCTCACACAAGAATATATTATTACATTCAATCCTCCTTTTTTCTA
>JAUZTA010000016.1:4135774-4150794 GCA_034780835.1 Ctenochaetus striatus | reverse complement strand
ATAGGCAGCTGCGTGTTAAGAGTGCAGGACAATGAGATTTAAATCACAGAAACAAAGCGTGACATGAATGGTTCGGGTTAAAGGTCGTCTCTGGGGGTTAATGCCAATCAGCTTTTCTCCTCCCAGTGTTTTTAATCCAACCGCGGCCGTGATTCAATCAACGAGAAGGATCACAGCTAATGGACGGCGGGTTAGGGTTTCTTTAATCTGTGTAATAATTAAATATGATTCTGTTCACACTGAGGGAACATAAAACTGATAACAGATCCCTCACACATGATGCAAGAGAGACTCGTAGATTGATGTTTATATACAAAGGTGTCTGTTTAACAATGTAATAAGAAGAATATGTAATCTCATGCTAGCTAAAAATAACCTCAAACTACATTTTTTGCTTTAACTGGTTGGATGTAAAGGCTTATAGCAGCAAAAATTACATATTTTGTGAATACTTTTTAAACAAGCATCCAAGATTTCAACAAAAAAAATTAAAATCTGGTCCTTCTGAGGTTTCCACATCTGGTTAAGACTTGGTTTTTGGTTGAGGTTAACTTGCCTGCAGGGTAAAAACGTCAGTCAGCTTCCTCAAAAGTGAGAATAACGAGTGTGTGTTGTGTGCATTTTTTCTGTTTGTGGAGCGAGAGATAACCAGTGCGAGACAGAAGGTGAGAGCAGGAGGGTAGCAGCAGTTGTTTAAAACTGATGGCGTTATTAATTCAGCAGCACACACGGTACACGGCGGAGAAATCAGCGTGTGATTGAGATGATAGTCGGCCGGGCCACGACAACCTTGTGAACCAAGGTCAAGATGTAACAGTGATTCAACAGGCGGAGCTGGAATACGCACTCCAGCTTTTGAACGACAGAGAGAAGCACCACAGCGAGGCAAAAATAAACCACACGTGCTGTTGAGTGTGCAAAACACCGACACCACCAAACATCCCCTGGTGCACGTTGGTTTGAGACTAATTTATGTGTTTTACTGTGGACAGTCAGTCTGCTGCCATATCGACTGTTAAAACCACTAAAATGTCATAATTATGATCTACGTTCGCATTTTTTTATAAGAACATTTTAGCAAATGCATTCTGGAAAGTTTCTTTGTGCTTCAGTGTTAGCGCTAAAATGCTTCACTGTTTAGATTGAAATTGCTGGAAAAATAGAAATAAAAATGAAAATAAAAAGCAAAATTAAGGAGACTTGAGAGTAAAATTTGACCATCCAGTTCAAGTTCGATTCTAACTCAAGTTAACTAGCTAAAATGCTAAAACTTACATTAAAACTAGCTAATAAAATTAAGAGTCTACAGCAATGCTGGTGGTTCTTTGTTGGTAAATGGTCTAAATGTTCGATTTAACATACAGACATACTAAAAATGACAAGGTAATGTGCGGTTCTTTAGCATGTGAACTGTGTTGCCATCGTTCTTGGCATATGTTGAAATTAATTGATTAGGCTGAAGCTGATGGAAATGTGGGCAGGTTAGCGTTTGGTTAAAACAAAAGCTTTGGGGATATTTCACCTCATGTTGATGTAATTGGATCAACAAACCAACAAGATTAAATCCTCTGGGAACCATGACTGTCTGAACAGACTTTGATGGTACAAGTGTCATGTGGTTGTTGAGATACTTCAGTTGGAAGTGATGGAGCCTCAACATGAGTTTGGCTAAAAAACAGGTACAAACCAGATGTTTTTTAATGTCAAACTTCAGAGCAGTGATGGTCCATGAATCATCTGGCGACTCCATTTACCAAAATACAAATAAAGCATAAAATTTTCTGGATTTAAAACTCAAAATAATGTTGTCATGTGCTATGATGAAAATCTGATGTTTTCAAATCATTCTCGGTTTAATTTCCAACCAGTGATCCTCTCCCTTCTCACTCAGCAGCCCTCAACAAGAAGCGGCACAGAGTCAAGGGGTCCTTGTCGTTCCTGCTGGAGTAATCATTCAGGTTATGTGTCACTGCCTTTCACAGGCTACAGTCCCCCAGGGCTCCACCACTTGTTCTGAGCAATAAGCTAATTGATTGAAACATTCATCATCATCCACAGCCGCCTTCTCGTATGAAAGGTGCCCCCAGGGCAGCAAAGTCCTAGACTTTTGAAGAACGGTGAAACACACTAATGGAAATGCCATTAGTGAGCGATGAGAGGTGGGGAAAAAAAAGACAGAAAACGTCAGCCTCAAACAGCATGTATACACCTTTTCAACAGGAAATTAAGTTGAGATTGTGGCTGATAATCTTTGGGCTCTGTGGCTCCGTGCTTGGCTATGTAATGACTCATAGCTTCGCCGTGATTGGCAGGAGTCAGAACTGTACTCTATACTTAATCAAAGAAAATACAATGTTTGCTCTCGGCTTAATGCATGCGGTGACTACTCTGCAGTCAGAGTTTATAATAAAATCAATTGCTGTATATCCTCTGAGATGCGGCCCTGGTGTATTCTGGTAGATTTCCTGTGCTGTATGCAAGTTCCTGCAGTCTTATGGAAACATATGCAGTGCTTATTTGCAAAAAACTCTGATTTATATTGTTTGACTGCTAATGGTGAGTTTGGTTATAATGCAGCATTCAACGATTTTTCTCAAAAAACCATTCACTTCCTCTTATCTATCTATAACACTGTTGTGCCTCTGTATTTTTTCTTGTCATCTCTCCAAAACTCTTTTTATTTCTATTTTTTTTTTTTTTTGCCTTCCTCTGCTTGCTCACTGAATCAGTCATCCACAGCATCTGCCTCCATCTGAGTTTGGGCTGCCTGCATGCTTGGCTGGGAAAACAGCAGCTTGAGAGGCAGGATGTGAGGGGAGGCCAGGGAGCCAGCCGGCTGCCTGGCTGGCTGGCTGACTGGCTGGCTGGCTGGCTGGAACGACTGCATTTTGTCAAATTCAATTGCTGAAATGGTGGTGCTTAAAACGCTGCTAAGGAGCAGAAGAACAACAGTGGATGTGCGATGAAAGGAATTCATAGATGTTGGATAAATCCCGTCAGAGTTGTGCATGCAAAACAGAATGTGGCTTTTACATGTAAGAGAAAAGACTGTGAATGCTGCAAAGAGTCGGGGTAGATTGGCAGTGTGAATACGTCAATGAAACGCTGAAGTAAAGAAACTGTTCCAACACCAGCTAACTGAATGGCTTAGTTCCCAGTGAAATAAAGAGTCCAAACGAGGATCTATAGCAGCCTGAAATAACGGTTTTTATTTAAAGACCCCAAAGAACCCCATTAAACTGCAAACTTCTTCACATGCAGAGGAAATACCTGAATTAGAAAAACAAAAACAGCAATAAAACAAAATGAGTCCATGTTTGCATCCATCCACTGTCAATCCAGTAAACTACACAAACCAGAACCGACTTTAAACTGCAATTTCAATGTCATAATGTACAATTTTATTTTTTAGCAATGTGCAATACCAAAGTGCACTTTTGTGAACATTTTTTAACTTTAACTGTTGAGTGTGTTTCTTATTATACTGTTATGTTGCTTTTATTGCTATTTTCTCTTGTCGATATTTGCTTTTTGTTGTACTTGTTTTTAACTACATGTTACTGTGCTCTTTTCTATAATTCTTTATGGATGCTTCTCCATTCTTTTATATCCCTTTAATCTTGAAATGATGCAGTTTTCCCCATTATGGGACAAATAAAGGATTATCTTGTCTTATCTTTATCTAAACACTTCCCAAGACTTAAACACAATGCAGACATGCTGTTATTTCATCGCTGGAGACACATCAGCCTCCCACGCACCTCTGATTTAACCTGGTCGTGCACTTTAGATCCAGGATGGCAGGTTGTTAGATGGCTCGCTGTAATTCCTATCTGCACAAGACTATTATTATGTGAGGGGGATCTTCCTAATTTATGTATTACAGGACAAACTCTGCACCTTCACAGGAAATAACAGGGTGGTGTAATTCACTTCTCCTCCATACATTCCTGCGTCTATCCGTCTTCTTGTGTTGTTCGCCTTGCAGATTGGATGATAATGAGCTGTCCTTCATGTTTAAGTCAGCGTGCGAGACGAGACACATCTCACATCGTGTCATAAACACAACAGCTTTCATCATTCAGCTGTAAGCAAGAGTACTCGTAACACACCGCCGCACTGTAAGCACAAAGAGAACTTGCAAACCCAGCTAAAATCTATACCAGTAACAATGTTTTTCTCCCCTTGTAGCCACCCTAAACACACACACACACACACACACACACACACACACTATGTCAAATGTCTCTGGCATTGACTGTCCACGGAGAGGTGGAAGTACTCAGACAAAGAGAGTGATTAATTATTCAAAGAGGCTCAATGCAATCCATTACATCACATGCATTATGAAGCAGTCTGATCTACAGCATCTCCTCAAAATCTATCGCTCCTCACGACGAGACCGAACCGGCAGGTACGAAGCAGCGGCCGGAGGGCTAGCTGCTAGCTGGACAGGAGCAACTGTGTGGTAAAAAATAAAGGTTAACATGGAAGCAGGCAGAGTTTTAATGACTTAATTAGAAAATATCAGCAGATCATTCACTCAGCTGGCGTATAGTATGGAGTTATTGGTTGCTAAGCTAACTGTTGGCCTAAGCTTAAAAGCTTGATTTACTTCTCCTGTTTATACTGAATAATATATCTTTAGGGAAAGCAATCAAACTGACTATAATTAATACTTTTGTAAAAGCAATAAAACATGTGATTACTGGTACATGAGAGAAGGTCGCCCATACAACCGTCTTTACCACTGAAGCAAAGACTTCAAGAAAAGCCACGTCAGACCAGAAGCATGACCCAAAGCATGCTGGTGGTTTTCTTTGACATTTGCAGGGTTGTGCACTGTGAATTTGTCCCCAAGTGTTTGACAGTTAAGGCAGAGTACGACCATGATGATCTGAAGCGTCTGAGGAAGAACAGCCAGCGCAAAAGATCCAAACTGTGACACGATGGTGACTGGATTCTCAACCTTGTCAACGTTCCTGCTCAAGTAGCATGCAACAACACAAATGTCGCTTTCCGATTTCATTGGATTTGACTTTATGCAACTTTTTCATACATACAAACTTTTCTTTTAACCCCAGCAGTCACAAAAACATGTGTAACTCAGGAAGCGATGATGATCAAGCAATGTAACTCTGATTACTTAAGTTTTTGCTTGAACTTGCCTCATACACGTCACTGTCTCTCCATTCATGTGCAACAGGAACAGACGTCCATGTAAGAGGCCAAAAATGGTTATTTGACATTGATTCGCCTGTTAATAGCTGACATTTATTCTAGCTAGCATTATTAAAAATAAAAATGAATGAAAGTGCTCCAACTCAAAATGGAGGATGCGGATATTTGACTTGCTCTTAAAAATAGCCGAGTGCTGAGAGTTTTTATCATCCTGTCCAAGAGCTCTGCCCACATGTTCTGAGGCCTTGAGACAGGCTATTTTTCATCAGTATGAAAATGTCCAGTGCTGCTTTCTCCTCTGCCAATGTTGAACATGTTCCCAACTCTCCACCTCCATCCTTCCTCACCATGTTAATATTAAAAAATATATATATAGTTATTGACCCTGTGAAAATACACTTACTTGGAACCAAACGCACTGAATCTCTGTTAGACGCCTGACAGTCATCCGGTTGAGCGGTGAAACTCTTAAATAAAATGAGCCTTGATGCAGTCGGGTTCATCTGTCCACATGTTTCACACAAAACTGAACATATCATACTTCATTACAACTTAACCTTGATGGAGGTGATGGAGAAGGATGAAGGAGGTGCAGGTGCATCCAACAACAACGCAGCAGGTGTGACCAAAACATTTTACCGCAACACTGAAACACCGAAGGATAAATTTATAAGGATAAATATCAAGTGATTCTCTGCGCAGTAACAGCAGTAAGTAATGTATTGTATGTGATGTATAGCAGTAAACAGATTAGTGGAAACTCAGAAAAGCAAACAAAGCACGAACTGCAACTGTTTTTTGATTATGCGCATAATTTCATAACGGAGCCTGAAGTGTTTAGTTAAGTGGCGGTGGGTTGCAACAGTGTCATTAAAAAAGAATCGGTTTACCATCCATTCATCAGCAGACGTACAGATTTAGTGCTTTTCCATTAGAGCCTCGTGGAGATGGGACCGAATGCATGTACTCCTCAGTTCAGTTCTCAATAGAGAATCAATCATCTGGCTTATCCGCATGTTCGGCGCACTCACCTCCATAGTGGTCGTATTGCATCGATGGGTTCCTGCAAACCAGCCGTCAGCGGAGCACTGGTCGATATCAACATCCTGTAGATTAACGTCAACGCGCACCACGCCCCTGCAAGACAGGAGGACACCGTCAACGGCTGCTGAAGAATTAAGACTGTCACTGCAAAGTCAAGGATGCTGGGAATTACAGAGTTCAAGCTGGAAGATTAGAATAATAATTAAATTATTAATCATGAATAAATGCATGTTAAGATGGCAAAACTGTGGAAGAAAACAACAGTTGACAAATGGATCTCTAATATATTGATACAACTGATAAAAAGTCTTTTTAAGTGATGACACTGATCTTACTTAAAACAGCATAAAACTAATAACAAGTGAAGATCTGGTGGGACACACTGACCCAGAATTTTAAGCCAAATGAAATTAAAAAAAAAATAATCTGTGTAGCAAAAATAGAAATCCGCTCCTGTAGCATTATTTTATTAAATATCTATTACAAATTAGCTCCCATAACGACTTAGAAATCAAAGAATTAAGATATTCCTTATACACTTAAACCTTGCCTAAGAATTAATACATTTCTGATGCTTCCTAACGAAGTAATCAAAGTAATCAATCAATGATCTTTGTCCATTGAATACAAAGAAAACGTAAACTGCTAATGGTTATTTAGGCACACAACATAGGGGACAATAATAAAAAACTCACAAAAAATACAAAATTGCTGACCAACTGTAAAAAAAACAAAAAACAAAACAAGACTGCACAACTAATGGGCTTATTGGGAAACATAATTTTGCCTCGTCTTAATCTCTTCTGTTCCTGCTCAGCTGAAACTCAGCCTGACAGAGAGACAATAGACTGCAGATGGATCACTTAACACAAGCAAACCCTCATAACAGCAGCTCAGAAAGGCAGCAGCGTTTGCTTCATTTTGGCCAGCAGAGCCAGGCAAGAACTTCTGACACGGCTGATGAGGATTTATACTCATTTAGCCGCCGGAAGATCTATGAAGGGAGGGCCAAAATTTCTGATTTTGAAGGTCAATCTCTCCGATTCTGCCCACTTTTTCACCTGAGTGGCATGTGTCTCTTCACCCTGACAGCTGCAGCACAGATAAGAATAATAATGCATAAGTGCATGTGCAAGAAAAACATGATATTTATTTATTATGCTGTGTGTTAAATACAAAACAACACATTTCAGACTTGTGCAGATGAGCAAGAACCCCTGACTTGTCTCTCTGTGACCTCAGCCCACATGCAGGCTTTCCCTCCTGGCAGATGTAACAGATAGCATGCGGCTAAAGGCTAAAAGGCTAAAGTGTCGTTAGAAAATCCATGCTAACTTTGAATCCGTGAGAAATTTGCTGGAGAGCCACATCTTATGAGTGTCATGCCACCCAGATGATGTGCATAAATGACAAAAAGGCATTTTTCTGATAAATTTTCTTGCATGATTCTAACCAAACCAACAAATGAATCAATGCTGCTAAATCTGTTAAATTAGGCAAAACCTACAGCTGCTTTATTGACGATAAATCAGCGACTGACTTTGCGATAACCTTTTACTGCTGTGATGCTTGTTTGAGCGCTGACATTCACATGGGTTTTAATTTGTTACAAGATCAACAGATAGCGAAGACAAAAGCAGAGAATTTGTGTCTTAAAAGCTAAAAACCTGAACATCTCCTCTGTTTAAGGGTTTGATTTTTCCATTCAGAGGAAGTTTGCAAGTGTCTGCCAGTGATAATTGGCTCATAAGGCTTAAATTAGAACGCTATGATTTGTATTATTAATGCCACCGGTGCTTTGTTGGAGAGCCGGTGGACTCAGTAGGATGTTAATGGAGAACATTATCACTTGATTTTAAAGTTCTTGAATGGCAAGTCCTCTGTACACCTTATTTTTCTCCTTTTTGCAGTTTTAACTGACAAATTATGTAACTGAATTGCCTTATTGTGCTGTTCAGAGCCTATTTGTGAATGATACAAGCCTCTGTTGTTTCTATCACACCTGCAGTAGCCCCTTTTTGCCATAGGTGCAGAACAACATGGGGATCTTTAAGAATCTTGCAGTAAATTTAAGATTACATAGGCTAAATAACTGAAAAAAAAGAGTACAGCTAGCGTAAACACTTCACTTACAGTAACTGACACTGGATCAGTTCATGTAATGAGTTTATAGATGGTATCCAGACTATTCCACCCATGAGTTAGCACATGTAAATGGATTATAGCATTTTACATGGCAGGTATGAGAGGAAAGAGACGGCTGGAGTCTGTGCTGATATTAGCTGGGACACGGAGGCATGTAAACACATTGTTTATCCACAGCTCAGTTTTTGAGGAACCAGAAACTGTGGTTTCCATAGTTACGCTTCAGTCAAACCATGTCCTGTGGTAACTTAACAAAACAACACACAAAACAGAAAAGCGGCAGAAGATGATGTCAGTGTTGCTTTATCACTTTTTTGGGGGGTAAAAAAAGGCTCCAGTTTTTTATGTGATTAAAGAAGAGATGGCCGGATGTAGTGAAAACTCACTCTTGATCTATATTTAGCCTTCATAACAGCAGACATTTTTGCGTGTCATAGCAGAAAAAGGCACGATAATTATCAAATAGTAGATTTAGGACACAAAAAATGCATCCGGAGCTCTTTTAACTATCGACAACATAGCAATAAAAACATCTGCATGTCTATTAATATTCACCATTTATCATAAAAGGCGATCACTGCTACCAGTCAAAGCCATTATTCTCTCTGTCCATTTAGCTTTGCTTTCTTAGGCGTCTGCAAACACACACACACACAAACACACACACACAGGAATACTGCTGGTGTGGCATGTTCTCCAGGTGCACAGGAGCTGGTTCACTGTATCCAGCTCCCAGTGGGCCACGAGCGCTTGCAACGCTCTCGCTGCCTGTATGAGTGCTTTTGTTATTAATAACTGCTGCTCCGGTCCTGCCTTGGGGCAAACTGACCTCGCTGTTTTCTGCTGCTGCGCTGCCGGTTGTTTTGATGAGAAATTACGTACGTTTCGACTCTCAGTTATGTAATAAGGGTAAGGAAAGAGTCACGGTGAAACTTAAAGCACAAGAAGCGCAGAAGCCGGACCGTTCGTTTCCACGTGTAGGATTCATCAAAATGTCTGTTTCACTGGCAGGTGAAATATTAACATTTTTGAAACTGGGAGTCTATTCGAAGACAAAAAGCTTGTTTTTCTCCCTTTTTTTTATTCCACAGAACCACCTCCCCTCTTTTTTTTCTTCTGCAACCGACTCTCCAGGCAATCTGAAGCATCTGAGCCAAAGTGTACATATGGCATATAAAATAGTTTATTGAAAAAAAAAAAGGAAAAGAAAGAAAAAAATAGCACTTGTTCTGGGTCTGATGGCGACTGAGAATGTGTGCAGCACAAAGACTGGGTCATAATTTGAGAGTGGCATGGGCAGAAGCATCATGGTGGCTATCAAGGCCCTCAGGCATAAAGACTGGATTATCACAGAGAGCAGGAGATAGTGGAGCCCCCGGAAACAGAGCGCTCTCGCCTTTTATCCTCTATTCTTTGTGGGTCTAAAGGCCAGGCCAGCAAAGAGAGGAGCATCCCACCAGAAAGGGCTCTGGTATTTCTGACAGACCGGTCAGATTGTGCTAATGTTAGCCTCAGCTTCATGGAGTTGAATGTAGATTTATCCGGGTAATTGCTCACAGGCAACAAAAGGATATTCACCCAAACATGCTTGCAATGAAGGCCCACTTGTAGTTTTGTCATTCTTTGATGCATCCGTAAATGAATACAGAATGTCAGACCCATGTGCTTTGAGCTGTAGGTCTCTATCAAGGCCCATAGAGTGGTCTTCTTTGATTGATTTGCTTATTTAGCTGTTTGAGGCTGCAGGTCTGTCTCTCAAGTAAGAAGAAATGCAAAAAGAGATTCATATAAATTTCATTATAAATCAACTGCTCTGGCAGAAGGAAGTGGTAAAACAATTAAGACTAACACCAGACCAACCATTACATAAGAATTTATCGTATTAACTGCGGTTATTAGCTATCTCTAAGTGGACGCTGCAGTGCGATAAGATGAAGCTGATAAGAACAGTGTAGCATTGTGTGTCGTTCTTAGTGCTTTTTTTAAATGCAACTAAAAAAAAGATTACTCAATCATCACAATTTGCAACCTTGTACACAAAAGGGTGCAAGGGAAAGGTTTTATAAGGTGCATTTAGAAGGTTTTCTTGTTGGTCTGTTTGTTTTTGTTTTGTTTTCGTTTCACTGTTTCACACTGAGTTTTGCACAAGATTCAAATTTGAACTAGCTGAGGCAGCTCGTCGTGGCAAAAAAAGGTTGATACATGTTTTAATATCAGAAAAGTTGTCTTATTTACATTCAGGAATCATCTGGTCTTCAGTGTGAGGATGCAACTCCTGAGTGCTGTCAGTCGAGCTTAGCTTAGCTAGCTAGCATAGCTGTTTACGTTTGGTATGTTCGTTTCTCTGCAAGAGTAAGAGGCCTGTGCCTTGATATCAGATGCAGATAAACCGAGATTAATATCAAGCATAGGTGAACGTGAAAGATTGATACAAGCTTAAACATTATCCTTTGGCTTATCCATGGAGGCAGAGGGCTCGCACGCCCAGATGAACTTGCATGCACACGTCTCCTGTTCCAGTGTCTTAACAAGCACATGTTGCTGTCCTTTCAGAAGGGCAAGGTTCACGCATTATGTCATGGAAAAAAAAATCACAATGCAAGAAGTGTGCAGTCCTCCCAAGGAAAATGTCTTTTATGTGATGGAAATGCATTAGGCTGACAGGACGAGCAGAAGCTAATGTGAGTGTAGCCACTGGGCAAGACGCTGCTTCGTCTACCAGCGTTTCAATGCGGCCTGGGTCACTTTATTGAGTTCTGTCACTGGTCATCAAAAAAGACACAATGCCTGTGGCAAAGTGTCTGTCAGAGAAAGCAAATAAAGACATCTTTCTCTTTTTTTCCCCTTTTTCTTTTTTTTAAGGAGAGCTGGCACTTCTGAACTCCCGACAGTCTTGTCATTAAAGGCCATCCTCTGAAGACAAGAACGCAAAGATCGGTCAATAATTTGAGCCGCTGACAAAGGAAATGTGACAGCTGCAGGGAGGAGAACATTAACTGATTGGTAGTCTGACTGTAGTTAATGACAAGTTACAACAGAATTAACAAACAGCACTCTGTCCTCGGTATTTCCAACCTTATCATCCTATAAAATCCATAAAAACCGAAAAGAAAATAGTCTTGCAATTCATGCAATATTCAGCTATCCAGCATTATTCCGAAACAGGGTTTACTTGCACTTTGCATAATGAAAATATGCATTAAAATTCTCCCTCCTCTATATATTTTGCCCATGAATCAAAAATCATACAGTGGGGCTTTGCTGACAGCTGCAGGATAAGATAGGACACAATGAAACTGTTGCAATCGCTCTGTGTAATTATTCAAATGAGATACACTAAACAAACAGGAGGGATATCTGCATGATATTCAGTTACAGCACCTTTTGTTTGTTTCATATTAAATGTGCCAAAGCTGCAAAATAATGCCTAGCTTGTCTTTTCCCTTATGTGTTTGTGTCTCCTTTATACATGTAAAATGCTTACTATGCGACATTTGTATACATCACGAAAGAAGTACGCAATATTTTGCACATTGAGGGTCAATCACAATTTTTCTGTGTTGTGTAAAAACACCAGATTACTAAAGGATAAACTAAAACTATTGCAGATTTAAAATCCTTTGAGAGGCGACCAAATTACATCTCTGTAATAGCATCAGAACCACTGAGAGTGTTACCATCATTAGCGGCATTATTACGATTATAATATCAGTTTACAGCGAGCCAGAGAGGCTGGTTGTTGGATTTTTCTGTTGACATTTACTGGCTGAAGGCATCGTATTGACAGGCCACCTCACTGAGCAGCGGAGTCCCAGTGACGTCAGCGCAGAGAGATGGAGCACCTCAGGGATCTTTAACCCCTGCCTGCTTCAGGTCGCACTCAGTGGAAAAAATCTGCAGCGCTGAACTCATTTCAGGTGCATTTTTTTTAATTTTCAACATGTTTATCAGGTGAGAAAGCTTCCTGCTTTGAAACGCCCATCACTGATTCTCCACTCCTTTTCCACTCGGATGCATTTTTTTTTTTTTCCTGCTGCTCTCTTTCATCTCAGTTTACCATCATATATTATCATGCTCAGCCCCGGGAATTGTGGGGTTTCCATCCTATTTGTTCCTGGATGGTGTCCATCTAGGCAGATGCTGCTGGCTTCTCCTGGAGCTCCAGGCCTCCCACTCTGTTAGCCTGCCTGCTCGTCCCACAGCAGTCAGGCTGTCCAGACTTTAGCTGCTTGTACAGCAAAACGGGGCGCTAAGCCAAGCGTAAATAAAGACGATTCTGCCATCTAATTAGAACCTGTTTCGCCTTTGGAGAAATAACCTGAAAAAAAAGTATATATTTTGTTGAACCCTTTAGATCTTTGCAATTACTTCGCCTTATCGTAGGGCTGTTGCTGTTTGAGCTTCAGGCAATTAAGGTCTGTGTTACAAAAGGTGAGTGTGAAGTATAGTGTGTGTTCACCTAACACACACACACCACTTCCTGTCTCTCCTTTCCTGCCTTCTTCTTCTTCTTCTTCTTCTGTGTGTATCACTGTGTGTGTTTCAGACTGTTTTTTTTGCATTTGTTACAAGTCTGTGTCTGAGTGATCTGCCAATTAGGACAGTGTGTATCATCCTGAGGAATGTCTCAGTCTCCGACAATAGCATGCGTAACCACACACACACACACACACACACACTGTAGGCTTGAAAACAGCCAGTCCTCTCTGTGTGGTCTATTCCCCTATGACTCAAGTGCAGCTGAAGAGACGGAGAAGAGAGGAAGAGATGAAGTGCGAGACACAGGATTCTCCAACACCTTTTCACAAACAACAGGTCGATGTATCAGCTACATGTCCACACACTCCCGCACTGCCGAGTCACACAGTTGCACAGCACTTCTATCTTCAACAATCAAATTTATTTTTCAATGCGTTTCCATATGCCAGATGCATAAAAACCCCAAAACAAGTCACCTTGCTTCTTGCAACATCATCACACCGAGCAGGAAGTGACTGATGCTTAAAAGGCTGGAATGAAGATGGCCTATCCAGGGTTGTTGTTCTACATCTTTCATTATTAATTCATCGTTGTATTGATTGTGTATTCATCTGGAGGGGAAACGGAGGAGAGCTGATGTCTGAGGAAGCTATATTATCCGCCCCTCTCCCATTTCTTTCTGTCAGGGTGCTGAGGCTCGGGGAGGATGCAGGATGAGCCGCCTGCTTCTGGAATATGAGGGACTGAGAGATGACTGTTGAGGAAATAACTCAGAGTGGGATGATCCATGATTAAAAGGACATGAGAGGAGAATTTTTGTGGCATGCAGGTGTTAGTTTACCTTTTAACTCACTGTTAATTCATAGCCTACAAAACTGAATTATTAAAAACAAGTTGTGGTTTTGCAGGTTTTCCTGCTTGATGTCAAGTTAAGCTAAATGACTGCAGGTTGTAGGTCAGTATTTTTTGCACAAACATGAAAGTCTGACTCATTATTTTAGTAAAAGTTCAATGTTGTTGGAAATACTTGTACACTTCTCCTTCTGGTTGAGAAGAACATCAAAACTACACTCATTTCTGTGCGGTAAATTTAAAGTTACAGCTTATTTTGCTTAGCTTAGCATTAAGACTGGGACAGCTAGCCTGGCTCAGTTGGAAAATAATAAAATCTACCTTGCAAAAGGTCACTAATACACATGTTGTCTCCATTTTTACAGTCTTAATGGATGGCTGCAGGAGGCAGCTTTATATTAAGTGAATGCCCATCGATTGTCATCTGGCTAATAGCTTTAAAGACAGAATATTTCTGAATGTTTGAAGCTGTTCTGTTAAATGCTTGCCTTGGTTTTTTAGTGTGCAAATCATTTTATCCATATTTTATCATAATATCATTGCTAATAGGAAACCATAGGAGACTAATTCATGAATGGATGCTGCTCTCCTACTCCTCGATGCACAGTGGGGATGTTTCTTTTAGTGCCACTGAACGAGCCGCTCTCTGGAGACGTTAAACAATATCAAACACCCACACATGTCACACCTTCAATCTCATGGAAGGAGCCTTGAAAAGGGAAAAGAATAGACAACAAAACGGCTCCTTTTGGACACCGAAAGGAAGAAAATCATACATTTTGTGTCACAAATGGAATTTAAACTGTAATTTTACAGGTTTGGCTGTTCATATCGCCTCAGCAGGACGCTGAGATGAAGTGAGTGAAGCTGCCGTAAAGAGGCTTCAGTCTTGGTAACCACCAGGTAGCTGATAACCTATTGCTCATAACAACTGCAGCTCTTGACTCATTTGCAATCTGTACCTGCCTGGGAGCGACTGGAGTGTATCAATTAAAGATTCATCGAAGGCAGTACACACACAAGCAGTGATCCGGATTAAATATTCATTAGGAAGATGTTGGTCAGGATCATATGGAGTCTTTACACTTGACTGTTCCTGCGCACATTAGGACCTGGTGGCACACACACACAAACACACACACACATGGCACATTACACAAGCGAGGCTGCAGCAGGGGTGGTTTTAGGACAAGGACTGTACAAAGCACCCAAACATCAGACGTATTTCAGCGTTTCTTCATCTGCTGAGATGCTGCTGTGCTATTTTTTAAAATTTTTTTTAAAAATTGGCCGCCGTTCAACTCAAGACAGTTTTGACT
>JAUZTA010000016.1:4076121-4089751 GCA_034780835.1 Ctenochaetus striatus | reverse complement strand
CTGCATTCCTTTCTTATCCCTTTTGCAGCAATAGTGTTGCTTTTTGCTGTAATATTTTTTACGTTCTTCATAGCTCTCCTTTATAATGACCTGTTCCTCTTGACTGAAGTAAGACTGACATGATTTGTACTTTTTATGCAAAAGCAGAGTGTAATGACACACCAAACATCCTTTTTATGGGAACATTCGCAGAACCTGATGAATGAAAACCTTGATTAGCAAAGAAAGTCGATAACCACTGTCGTGATACTCGTTATATCTGATTGGGAATTTGTTTTTGTCAAGACAGCTCAAGCCGAAAAAAGCCAGGGTATGTAGAACTTGCCTGGTATGTTGCCCCTGTGCTCAGACTGTGTGACAGCAGGCCTGACATGCTCATTTCTTGACTTAAGTGTGAAAATAAGCGCTTTTTTTTCCAGTGAATCATTCTCACCTAGCCTGGCCGGGCCTCCTAGTTCAGAGAAAGCAAGGAAGTGTTGTTTTTATAAAAGGGAACACAAGGTGGATTTTGAGTTGTAGGGGGCAAAGCAGAGGAGAGCAGTTAGATCACCTCCTCAACTCGTCTGTTGATGGTGTGTTGTGGGGCCCAGGGTTGCCATGTCTGATCACTAAGTGTGGCCTGTGGGACTTGGCTGACCTTTCCTACCAGACTGTGTGTGTAGCCTTCTGACCCAACACACAGTCTGATGTCTGTAAGATCACTTAAGTTGTCTTTACCTTTCTTTTTGTGATTTATCCCATCTCTGATGTATGTTCAGAGTTTTTCCACAAGAATTGGTGCGAATATATCCTCAACTTTCATTGTCAACTGACTTCCTTGGAATTCCTGTAATTCTTTTCTCAATAAAAGGCTGAAATGACTCATTGTATTGAAGAGGTAATAAAAAGCATTACTTGCACATGTTTAACTGCTGGAACATTTGAAGGTTTTACCTGAAAATGAAGCCTTGTTTTCAATCAAAAAGGTTAAATTTAAACTCTGGGCTCTCCTTTCGCCACTGAAAAGCTCCAGATCAGGCGAATTGTGTGATCAGGTGTTTATGTCTCCAAAAGCTCTGATCTACTCTGGATTCACTCGATCAGTCATCATCAGCAACTGTCTGCTGGGGTCTGTCTGTCCACTTTGCCCGTCCAACTCACACAATGCTCAAATCCCTGTAATAAGTGCAATAGCATTTGCAATCGATCATGGATTCAGAAATCAAATGTCAGTGTTATGAGCTTTGAAACTTCAGACTGTTCGTTACAGCCCCATGTCACAATCATGACCATCTGGTCGTCAAACAGCATCAAAGAGTGGAAGGAACATAAACAATTCCAGACAGCTATTTACTGGCATCCAGTAGTTTCCTAATTCTTTCTTTATGCATTACCAGCATATCTTTTTCCACTTATAAGCTGTTTTTTTTTGACAACCTATTGTGAGAGGAAGCCTTTAACTTGACGTCCATTTACTTACTGTAAGAGCTGGCTTCAGTCTTTGCAGTGGTGGGGGTTGCAGCACTTCCCTTTCCCTTTTGTCAGAGAGTCTCTCCCCTGTGTAGTAGGATGCAGTTTTTTTTTTTTGCAGAGTAATGAAATAAATAACTCAGGCAGGAGTCCTGCATTGCCTGCAAAGTGCAACATCAGTCAGGTTTGGAGTTAAAGGCAGAGAGCTCGCAGAGTCCTCTCCTCTGTAGGTTTTCACAGGATCACACAGACAACTTAAAACCTCATCAGGTGTTACAACCCTCAGGTGGATTTTTTATTTAAGGAAAGACATTTGCCTTTCTCCAGCTCAGGTATGAAGAGTCAGATAGAGGGGGAAAAGGAAGAGGGGAGATATTCCTTCCTCGTCGGTTGTATGTCCTGCATTGCGGCCTGATGCGTGATGAATTAGGGTGAGCCTTTGCAGCACTGATTCTTCGACTGTCTCAGACTGGTACCGCCGCAGAGACAAGCACAGGCAGGCACAACCAGCTGGGAGAGACACCATAACAGGAAGAGACACAGAGAGACTCAAAAAGAGGGTGTTACCAATACGCAAAGGCAGGCGACAAGAAAAAAGTGCGGTGTGCTTCATCGTCTTTTAATCTCCTTACCATGGTGATGCATCTATAACCAGGAGGACTCTTTTGCTCCGTACTGCTGGAACTCTGCTGGATCCCTCTCTCAAAAAGGAGGCAGTTTTTTCTTTAGTGTTACATCTCAGATAATCCCCTGAGTTTTTTTTGGAGCATGAATCATTAATATATTGCTAATGAAGCACGACTGGGGCGATGACTACAGAGTATAGGATGCCCGCTGGGCTTGCAGATGGACATGGAGATGCACCCTTTGCCTTCTGCCGATGATTACCTCTCGCCTCCTTGCTCCCTCTTCTCCGTCAAGGTGGCATCGAGGAGCGTCGCTGTCAGCAGGGTGCTGCCGGGCACAGCAGGGTTTGATACACAGCTGAAGGGCAGGCGTCTGGGCAGCTTGGATTTCTTTAGTGTAGCGTAAAATGGCTCATCTTAAAGTTCTCGATTGTATGATTAACAACAACTGGAGTCTCATCTGCGATCTGTACTGCGCCTGGAACAATCAGGTCAGTTTTCTGTTTATTTTTTTTAGTATCTGACTCACAGGTGACTGTGCAAGTAGGGCCTGAATTTCCTTTAGGCATCTTTAGCTTCTCATTGATACTGACAGTATAATTTGCAACAAAGGTTTACGATAGATATCCAATACTAAGGGTAAATCAACCTGTATTGTTCTACACATCCTAACCACTAGGCCACTAGTGGTATGCATATATAGTGATACATTTATCGTATGGTTAACTGGTACCTATTCAGGCATGAAACTGGTAACTTCCTGGTTGCAGTATAGCCTCTACAAACATCAGACAAAGTAATTATGTTAAGCATTCATACATGAGTTAGTATTGTAAGAGCTGTATGCGCAGCAAGTTTTCCTTTTTTTCTGCCTGTAGATTTTTGATGACCCCTCCTCACCCTTTTTATGAGCTTCCTTTCTGTCCCCTATTGCTCTCTGGAGTTCTCCAGGAAAGGCATCCCTGACATCTCATGTATTAATAGACAGAATTCATTCAGTAGTGCAGAGTGGAACTGGAGACTTTGGAGTGCAAGGCATGCTGACCTCTGAGTGTCCCCGCTGTAGCAGACAAAGTGCCTCATGCAGTTTCCAGTGGCCTTGATTTTTGGAAAAAAAAAACAAAACAGTCTTATCAAGTTATTTAAAAAGCAATTCTTGGTCTAAAATCTCTCTTTGTCTTGGCTCCATTTCAAATCAACTTCCCTAAAGAGTCTTTGTGGTAGTCAACGGCTTCATTTAGACATTTGACTCTCTTGAAATAAATATCTTGCAAAAAGTGTGACTATCAAACAAAGGATGATATTACTGATTCCACAGGCAGTATGAAAGCTAAAAATTTAGGATGCAATCTTAGATCAAAGACTGTCTGGTAAAATCCAGTTGAAGATGCTTTTTTTTATATGGGATGTTAAGTGCAAGGATGCAAAGGTCGAGTCCTTGCTATGTTCAGAAAATGGCCTATTGGCCTATGAATCTGAGCATATGAATGTAAGCGTTCTCTCTGTCATACAGTGCTCTTTGTGGTGCTATCTTTACATATCCATTTGTCTCTATATGCATTGAAGACAACTTGGCACCCTCACTGAGGCTTCATATCTCTGACATGCCTTTTCGACTTTTTCACTGGAAACTCACACAGACAGCTCATTGTTTCATGCATTTTCCCCTCTCCCCTTTTTCATTTTGCCATGGAATGCCTGATGCGAGGACTAAAGAAGTCTTGCCGTGTCGAGCATTGCAGCAGAGCTGCTCTCTGGAATGCCCCTTCCCCTAATTTAATTTTAGCAGTGGTGAAAATTGTTTGCGTCCCAAGCCGAACTGATAGGCCTCTGTTTCCAGAGAGCCTCTGCTGACCGAGGCGCTGAAAACGGCCTTTGTGCTCCAGTAGCACAGCACAGAGGCCTCATGAAATATTTACAGGCCAACACCTGGTGTGAGACAGAGAGAGAACAGCCAGAGAACCAACAACAC
This sequence comes from Ctenochaetus striatus, assembly GCA_034780835.1. NCBI lineage: Eukaryota > Metazoa > Chordata > Actinopteri > Acanthuriformes > Acanthuridae > Ctenochaetus > Ctenochaetus striatus. The sequence goes on along the minus strand of JAUZTA010000016.1, from coordinate 4,085,704 downwards.
TGCCACCAATAACATTAAAGGTAACTCTATTAATATCTAGACCTGCCAAAAAGTTTTGATCTCTTATCGTTTGATCTTAAGCGCCCTCAGGAACAGTGGTACTCAAGTGTCAGTGAAATAAAGACTGTAAAAGTCGCAAAACAATTTGGAGCTGGAAGATTATAAGATTATAATATTAATACATCAGTTCCTTACCAAAAAAATAATAGGCAGCTATTTCGATTAAAGAAAATCATGAACAAAATTTACAAAGTTGTAAAATGATAGCCAAACATTCCCTGATTCTAACTTCTAGCTTTGCTTTGCCATATGTCATTGTAAACTGGATATCTTTATGTTTCTGACTTTTCATTTAAGAAAACAAGACATTTTAGAGATGTTTGGGCCGTTGGAAGTTTTTTTTTATCACTGTTTTGACATTTCTGAATAATTAATAGTATGAAAAAAATGTTACTTGCAGCCCTTAAGCTATTACCACCCGAATAACAGGGGTTGCATCATTATTCACTAACAGATGTTAATAAAATCTAATCCAGATTTCAAGTCCTATCATCCCTCCCAAACAATGCCATTAAACGAAACCCCATTTCATGATTAAACTGTAAAATTATTAATGGCGTTCATGCAATTTTTCCTGCACTAAATTAAATTTGGTTGAAAATATGATAGAAATGAGACTTTTAAAGGGTAGCGTAACACAACTGTATCATTCCAAAGTGCCTATTGTGCAGGTCATAGCTTTAACAATCAAAGATAGCCTCTGTCTGCCCCATGTTGTTTTGCACCTTGGAAATGTCTGAGTGTCTCCATTTTGTTCTGAAGAGTGGAAGCATGGCACTGGGGGGTTAAACAGGAGACTCTGCATGTCACTGGGTGCACTGTCACGACCCCACTCTGTCAAAAACCTCAAAGAACAACCAGGATTAATAATTCATAGATGAGGAAACCAATTATACAGGGCTTTGCTCACATCTGGGTGGGGGGACCCTTGGGACTCTAATTGGCCCACCTGCTCTCTGTCTCTGAGGGGTTGTCGGGTTGAGGATGTCTGGCTGGATGTGAGGGTGGCGTGTGTGTCCTCTCTTTGTTTAGACGCCTCTGGCTCTGAGCCTTTAATGTGGGGGGATGGCCTGTTCTACGGTGCAGCGGCAGCAACCTCAGCTGACATCCCTGTGGTGCTTGACCACACCCAACACAGCAGGAAGAGCTTCGTGTGTGCCATTCATTACACTTTTGGACTAAGATAATTACAAGGCAAGCGAGAAATAACCCGAAAGTAATACACGAAAATAAAAAGTTACATCATTTTAATGATAATAAATTGAATACCAATGTTTATTTCACAAAATCACAAAGATAAAATAAAAACAGTGTGTACTTTGTGGCTCTCTGAAAGTTTTTTTCTGTACTTTTTAACATTGTACAGAAAAAATAATAGTTGATGCATATGGCCTGCAAAAAAATTCAGAATTCTAATTATTGTATGTTGCAGCCCTAAGCAAAATAAACTAGCACACCAACATATACAATGCAAACCCATCTTATGATGGTGATTTAGCTCTCTGATGTGCGTCAGCCCACTTTTGTCTGGTCTCTCTCCCTCTGTCTGTCTGTCCCTTTCTCTCCTCTCTCCTTCCATCTCCATTTCTCCTTTGTGGAGAGGAATTCCAGGCTGTTGGCCCACACAATTGCCCATCCATTACCATATGAAAGCAGTCGAGGGGCAGTGAGTGAGGCGGGAAAAAAACAGAGGGACGGAGAGTCATAAAACTTTCAAATCAGTCCCAAGAAGACATCAGAACTTTGCTCAACATCTTGCCAGCACTTTTGCCTACGTGGCAAATATTTCCTTTGGTAAAGTTCTTCATTATCAAATATAAAAAAAGATAAGAATCGGTCTGCTCTTTCTTTTTCATCCCTTTTGTTTTATTCATGGACATTTTTCTGTGTTGAACTGCTCTTGTCTGACAGTGGCAACATGTCAACAATAAGCGTCAAGCTCATATTATCAGGCCCTGGCAACGAGACTTGTCTTCAATCCGAGATGTGCGAAGCTTGAGGGTGATATTGCCTGCCTCTTATCCACTCCTCTCAGGCGTAACATCAATCAATCTAAAGGATTTGCTCCGCTCTCTGGAGATCTTAATATTGTCCCAAATGGAGTGCTGTCCACATGGCGTTTAATCTGAATCATGCATAAATCTGTAAACGCTTTACATTTGAAAATTACTTATCTGTAAAAGTGTTTTCTGGTCATTTTGGATGCACTGATGTCATCGTATGATAAGAAGTGGGGCTGACCTGGTTACGCTGCTGAGTCTAAACAGTTTAAATCTCCATTCTGTCCTCAGACTCCACATGATCATTGTTATATTTATAGCAGAGGAAACAATTTAGAGGTGCTGATTCATGCATTCAATAAAGGAAAAGATGTTTTGAAATTACTGGAGCTTACTAGCGGACAAGCTGTAAAGCCTGTGTTGTGTCAGTTAGTTGGGATGTACTGAGGCGTTTAACTATAAAGAAATACCTCCCACTGAGACGAGTTAATGTTTACACACAGATTTCAGACCTGAATCTCTGACTTGCACCTTGGAACGTTTTAACAGAATCGTGTCACAAGCTGGAGTCATCAGTTATGATTGAGTTAATTTGTATTTTACAAGGATTTTAGCTTTTTACAATCTGAATTAATGTTAATTAATGTAATATTGTGGGGATGCCAAAGATGGTGCTAAAAGCCTTTTGATGAATCAGCCCGCTGCTTTTACTCGACTTCAAAAATAGGTCACATTTGATCCACCAGAATGAAGAACTAAAAGATATCCATCGTGCGGCTACTACTGCTGTGTCATCGTCACTCCACACAGCTGCAGACTCAGGCTATTCTTCCCCGTAAACTCAGGGCTTGTTTGTCTGCGGTCATAAATTTGAGCTTAGCTGTAGTCCTCAGCATTTTGGCTGAGATGTAGCAGAAAGGCGGCATGAACAGAGTGCTGATTCACCTCACGCTGCCACAGTAACCCCTCGGTCCCCCCCTCCCCACACATGCACATAATCCCTGTGACATGTGCAAAAGCTGAAGTAAACACGCAGTGATTCTGGTTTGTAAAGGTTTGTCTGTTCATGGCATAATTACAGATCACAGGCCTCTGGAGAGTCTCTAGAGGCTTAGCTCAGCTGAAGAAGAAAAGAAAAAAAACCTGATCCTTGAAATACAACCTTGGTAACAGAAAAAGATGGCACATTAAGATCCTTTTTTTTTTCAGTCATTTTTCAAATTTGCTATTTCATTTAAAGCAAGAGAAGAGAACGGGAGAGTAAGGGAGAGAGAGAAGACAGCTGAGGATGTGAACAAGAAGCTGCTGATTCTTCTTGGCCTGAATGATGAAAAACTGACTTGGAAAAGCTGCAGCTCTTTGGTGCAATGCAGACAGGGCTGGGAGGAGCCTCACCAGTGGGTGGAGCTGTATGTGCATACATGTGAGAGTGTGTGTGTGTGTGTGTGTGTGTGTGTAGATGCCCATGTGTGATTGTGTTTGTTATAAGGTGCTGTTTTGTTTTCATCTAAAGGTGTTTACACATTTGCTCTTTTGCCCAACCCCCAGGCTCTCTCTCTCTCTCTCTCTCTCTCTCTCTCTCTCTCTCTCTCTCTCTCTCGAGGTGAGGTTGTAAATATCCCCGGCATGCTTGAAGGGAAGGGTTACTATGGTGATTTTATCCTTTTCTTTCCCTCCCCAGGTGTTTGTTTTCTCATCGTGTGAATGCCGGAGACACCACTGTGGTGCACAGTGCATCTAAACTCGATCAACCTAGTAAGAGCAGTTACGTCATGTAAGACAGGCAGAGGGTGGAGGAAGGGGGATGAATAATCCCTCTGCAGAGCCCTGACAGACAATCCATAGATCACTGGTGTGTGTCGGTCAATCTCTCTATACTCTGAACCCTCTCCACCACTGTCAGAGTCTGTCCTCCACAATTTCATTTAGTTGAGATGGATGGATCAATAACTTTCATAAAAAGGATTCTGAATGCTTAAAAAAACACCATTATGTCCTTCTCCTCTGCCTCCTGCATCTCCATGAAACGTTGAGCCTGGCATGTTTTTCTGTTGTCCCTACACAGCCCTGAGGCACCCCAGTAAAACCCGCGTTAATTGGCTGCCAGCTCAGTGCCAAAGCACGTGATTGGCCGGGCGGCGCGGGCTTCACAGCGATCCAGACGGTGATAATGATGCCCTCTGTCCTGCTCCGTGTCAGTCAGTGTGCACACGCCGCTTTGTTCTGATGCTGATGAGACGGCATCCCATTAGCATTCAGAGCACCTCCACACCTATGCTCCTATAACAGCCTGACAGCGATAGGCTGAGCCCTGTTTACTAATCAGCTGTGATGAATTGCAAGCAAAACCAATCTGACAATGTCACACGAGAGGTCAACCGAAGGAGATGGTGCCAAATTTGTTATTTTAGCAAAATGGTACACCTCGTTCTCCGCCCTAGGAGATCTATTTCGCTGCCATTGTCTGTCTTCAAAACACAAATGATATCCATCTGTTTCTTCCTCACTGTTTTCCTTTGGCTTTTATTTTTTAAAGGGGCCTGTGCAGGCATGCCAGAGAGAATGGTTTACTATTTGACTAAGGGTTTACTGTGGTTATGGGGAATGCAGTGGACACTCCCTTGCTGTTGTATTGGGACACAGAGATGATTAGAAAACAGTCTGATGAGGGCAGACAAAAGAAACTGTGGGGCCAAAGGGGAACAGGAAAGGTGAAGGAAACACACGACTTAAGATTGAGTTCTCAAAGTTAAGGGTTGAAGTGCTCTGAGGTGCAGTGAGAGGGGACAACAATAAAGGACAGGAGATGGAGGGAAAGAGCAGGAGATGAGGAGTATGAGGTTTTTTATTGTTTCCAGCTGGGCCGGGGTGTGGTCCTCATGGCCTGGAGACCTGCTGTGTTCAGTTCTGCTCTGAGTCCTCCTTCACAGTTTCTGACCCATGTGCCAAATGGCTTCTCTGTGTGTTGTTTTGCATGTGCATATGGTCCTGCACGTGCGCCGCTTAATGCTGATTTCATTTCACTGTTTTGTGACAGTATTATTATCATTTCACATCGGAATACATGTATTTTAGGGATATTTTAGTGGAGGTTAAGGCAGCTTCAGCCCGCAGGATTTACATTAACTCCTGCAGGAATCAAATGGTGTCATTTCCATTTCAAGATGATGTGTTGAAATAGTGGGAAACCCAGCAAGTGGAATATATGTCTTGGGGCCAAGAATCAAAATGGACACTGCAATTTTTTTAAATTGTTAACTGCGAAAGCTGTCAGATTTTGACATGTTTTATTTTCTTTTTAGGGTCAGCTGAGGTAGTAATAGGGGTGTAACTTTTTTAACACTTCCTGTCTAGGCTTTGCTTGATATCAGATAGAATTGTCATCCTATTACACTCCATTTCCATCCTCAGCCTGACTCTACCTCAGCTCTAAGCAATTTCCATTGGGGAGGCAGATTTGATTTGCCCTAACCAATACCTAGAGACCAAACATATCTCTATGAATCAGATCAATGAAAGCTCTGGCTGACGGGTGACATACTGTGTGTGGGTGGTGCTTGGTTTTGGTTTTTCTGTTCTTTTGACACGGTGGTGGGGTTCCAAACTTTCTCATATTACAGCTTAACAGTACACTGAAATACGTCTGTGAACACATATGAGGCGAGAAACAGAATCTTAATTTTTTGTCACTAGACGCTCAATGGAGAGTCTGCTTTTTTGGATGAGAAAAATCGTTGTTTTGCGTCATGATGCCAAACTGGAGAATCACTTAAGTAATATTTGGTATGGAAATCTGGAAACAGGCGAAGGTAGGCTGGAATATATCCACATTTTCATCAGTGTCTTCTATTTTTCATGTGAGAGCTGCATTTTGGGGGAAAAAAAATCTTACTTCAGCTTCCCAAAAAGCAACAAACAACAACTGCAAATTGATTAGCAGTTTAAAGTAAATTAGAATTAAATGAGAGATTCTCTGTTATTGGCTTGAGCCACTTTTTGAATAGATTTCAACACTGTGTACAAATGTAATGGAAAAAAGCAACAAAGATGTCCAAACTAGCCAAACATTCAAGTAGTTACGGGAAGAAAACAGGCAGCCAGATGAATTGTGAGAAGACCCCATCAGTGAAAATGCCAGTTAACATGTTTGGAATTGGCTTTTAGTGACCAAACTGAATTACAAAGCATGGCTTTAATTACATAACATGATGCTACACTTGAAACAGTTGCTTTTGTGCTCCCATTGATGGATTGAGTGTGACAAAAGGATCAGCTTTTTTTGCTCCTTGCAGGATTTAGTTTTGGCATGCATGAAGGATAATGTGTCTCTGACAGACATGTAGCTACAGTGCTTATAAAAAGGCCACTTTAAAACCAAAGAATTTTGCCTTCACCGCACAATCTTCTGCTGCCAGCCTTTTGGTGTAGTTATCGGTCGTGTGGTTTTTCCTCGTCTCTCATCGCTTCATTATTCAATTAAGCAGTAAAACACATGTTAAGCTTAACATTAACCGCACATAGGATCCCCCATTGGGACAAGAGCAGTAAAGATCAACCATGGGCTCTTGTATCATGCTCCTTCGGCAGCGATGAGACTCGAGGCCTGGTTCCCATTTGGACTTCTGAAAGACAAGGTTGATGCTGCACGACGGGAGCACCTAGTAAATACCTTCTGGTTTGGAGGGTGAGATTGCAGAGGGCCAAGCTGCCAGATCTGGCACAGATAGAGGGCAGAAAAGGGAGGGCAAAGCCAAGAGGAGACATTTTAGTGGAGCAGAAAGAGAGTGGAGGAGACATTTGGTTTCCACAACTTGTGGTTACCATAGATTTTGATGGCTGTAATCTACTCCTTTTGTTTGTGTAGGGGCTAATGGGGTCAAGAAACAATAGAGTAAAGAGCTGTGATTCAGGTGCAGAGATGCTTCTAGCTAACCCATCCCAGCAGTCCCAGTGGGGGCATCCATCAGTGACGCTCCAGGGCTTTTTCTTCCCTGATTTGATTGATTGCTAATGACTGGCACTAATGGACATGTGGCTCCATGCAAACATGTGATACAATGCACACATATGGACACATGTGCACATCCACATGCAGAGTAGTATCGCGTACACATTGTAGAGATTTACACCTCTTAGACACACTTATTCTGGGCCTTTCCACAGGCTCAACATTCCTCTGGCCGTATCTCACCGAAGGCCCCAACTGCTTTTAATCAGTTGGGTCACGAGGCACTCCAGATGGGCCTCAGCATTGGGTGGGACTGCCGTGGACGTGGTGGAGAAGGGGGTTGAGGGGGGAGTTGAGCTAGTAATAGTCAACATATTTGTGCCCCCTCTCCTGTATCCTCAACGTCCCCTCCCGTCCTGTATTGCGTCACCCTCCTCAGAGACCCATGCTGGACAGCTTGAGCTACACTGGCCCTGCCGTTTTCGACGCATGCATTTCTAAGACTCTCACTTTTCCAGCGTTTTACTAGCTAACATTTTCCATCGTCAGACTGCATGCTCCAAGTGTTTTGAAAGGAGCACTGTGTGCTTTTGGAGAGCGTCACTGCAGGATGTGCTTTTACAGTCCGAGGAAAGATGTAGGTGTACATTGCAATTTAGTATTTCTTTTCCTCAAATGCCTTTAATACCGAGTTCACCGAGTACAGAATGTCTTGATCTTGGCCATGTGGGCTGTAGGACAAAATATTTGCAGAATGTGCATGGAATCCCTTTGCCCAGTATGTGTCAGCCTAATCAGAGCAGCAAAAAGACCTCATGGATGTACCAGCATCAACTTTTGGTCCACATCCAACTTGTCTCGTCTAGTTAATATTGACAAAGAAAAGGACTTTGAGAAAAAGGGATATACTGTAAAGGGATCCTGAATGTGAAAGTGCAAACTGTCCATAAGATTGGCATCTTCAAAGCTGGACCGAGATGGCAAAAATCTGTTTGTTCTTGTGATATTCCCCTTCTTTCTCTCAAAGAAGCCAAAACAACACACAGCATGCACATACTGTAAACATGCAGAGCAATTTCCTCTCTCCAGTTGTTTAACAATCATAATAGCTGGTCTTTGTCAGCATGTCAATACACAGTCTCGTGCTTTGATTCTCTCCTCGCTCGTCCACTCTTGCTTTGACAGTGTTTACGACTGTTACCTGGATACTGTAGTACTAATCTCCCCTTTCCTCTCTCCCCTTGTCACCTCTCCCACTGACTGCCGAGGTCTCACATTACAGGACCTAACATTGCCTCATTTTCAGCACAGGCCTGTTGGGTTAGTACTCACAGGGCGCAGACCCTGGGTGAAGGTCACAACACATCCGCATTATAGGAAATGTCTGGGATAGTCTCACATATTTTGAGTGGAATGGGATCTAACATAGTGCTGAGTTTTCCTCAAAAGCTCATTCCAAACAGTGAGGTCCCTGTCCCCTCATTGAGAGAGTAGTTTTGTCAAAATGTGGCATAAACAGCAGCCCCATGATGTTTCCATGGCAAAGTCCACATAGGAAGGAGATGGGGGTGGGTGGATGAGCCAACAAAACATCTTAACTTTAACATGGGAGGCCGTTGTTTGTGTCTCTTTCATGTTTAAATGTAAGTACAGACCTTCTATAACCTGCCCATACCATATTGTTTTTATTGTCACCATAAAGTCTGAGATATAATAACTTAATAAAGCAGTCATTCTAAGCAAAAACACAATACTTTTCTTACCTAAACAAAGTTCTCATATAACCCAAACCATCAAACCATTTTGTGCTAAAGATGCAACCTTGGCATTCTCACATCATGCATTTTTAACAATGATTTCTAATGTCTTTTGGAAAGTAAATACAAATATTAGTGGTCTTAGATTAAAAAATGCTTTTGCGTCATATTTCATCGTTTGATTTTGAGGATGTGTTGCCTTTTTGCATGTTACTTGCAAACCTATCACTGACGTTGAGTCTGGCAGCTAGTTTCACTGCAGTGAAGGCCTTAATGCAGAAGAGCAGGGATACAGAGTGACTTCTGCCACTATTCCTGACATGATGGTGGAACATTCCTCTCAATGGGATTGACTGAGTAAGGTTTGCTTAGTTTAGCTGCTGATCTCAGCTTTCCTAAAAGGATTAGGCGGCTGTACCTGTAAGGTAGACATTGGGCATCCCTTGACGTTTGCTGCCGTGGTTCAACGACTGCCAGGTTACCCAGCGCTCACCTGTACTCACGCTTAATGTGCGAATTTAGACTGGCAGAGTGCTAAACTAATGAGCTCTGGATTTAGCTAACCCCCTGCCACTCACTCGCCATCTCTTCTTACTCTCTGCTCACTAACCATTTAATCACGACTGTCTGCCTGTCAACAGTCTCCAGGCCTCTTACTGGTGTGGCTTGGCAGGTTGATGGCCACTTCAAAGACGATCCATGAACCCTTGATGGGATATGAACAACTTGTTTGACTGCTCCGACCGCTTTCTTTTCCGCTATCATTACGTTTTCCCCTGGCTCGGGAGTCAAACAGGTTAAAGGCAGGAAGCTCTTTA
>JAUZTA010000016.1:4026593-4042247 GCA_034780835.1 Ctenochaetus striatus | reverse complement strand
AGGACTGCTGGAGAAATTGTCTCAAGAGAAGTCCCCTGCTCTGGGAGCTCGAGGGAGAGAAAGAGCAAAAAAGTAAGAGGACTGCATCCTCTGCTTGGTAGGGCTTCCAAGAGAGGAGATAAGAGGAGAAAAGCTGCATCCTCTACCCTGTGGGGCTGCTGAGAAAAGAGAAAAAGCACGATGGGGGGGGGGCAGAGATGGGTTTTATGACTTGGTTCATACCTAGGATTCAAAATCTAGGGGACTCTGTGAAGTTGAGTTTACTATTCTTTATCTGAGTTCCTGAGGATCTCAACTCGGACTCAGGGCAGATTTCACACTGAGGTGTGATTTGCAAGGCCTTTCTTTGTTCTGCTCACATGGTGAGGTCCTAACACTTGAGAAAACACTCACTGACAAGATGCATTTCCTAGCCCCTTACCCCTCCCTTCACCAAAAAATCTAAATGACCTGACCACAATCCTTACCCTAAAACCAAGTTTTAATCCTCATACAGCCCTTTAAGAGCCTGTGAGAAAGTGAGGACCACCCAAAATGTCCTTACTTCCAAAACATGTTCACATTTTCCTGATGTAAAAATCAAATGAGGAAAAAATTGGTTCTTACAAGGAAAGCTGTACAAGGACACACATACACAAGTACACGCGCAAATTTCCAGTAAAGTTGATGCCTTGGAAGAGAGGGAAGAGTACTAAAGAAGGTGGGAGGAGGGAGGGGTTGAGAGTGTGTGTGAGTGCTCTGGTAGCTCTTTGTATGCAGCTGCTTCTGCAGATTTATTACTGTTTAGTTGAAGAAAATTTATTGTCATTGAAACTCAACATTTGTATATCCAAAGTAAATTTGTGTAAATGTGACATAATAAAAAGTCGGAACAAATGTTTGTATACAATCCCTTATAAACTTTTCAAATAAAAGAATTATTGTCTTTTGGTTAGCGAAAATGACAAATGTACTGAAGGTTGTCTTCACACCTCTTATTTATCATTTCCCCTTTTTTGTATTCTTACTCTGTCCTTTATTCTCACTATTTTTTTATGAAGCACTACATGCCCCCAAAAAAGAGACACCTTAGATTTATGGTGTCAGCTTTCTGTAAGAAAACACTCGCTATAGCTCCTTAAAAGTAAATAGCAAAGATGCATTGTGAAGTAGCAGAGACATCTTGAATTACTGGCATTTTACTTATTGATTGGGAGCCTAAATTAGGTGCCGCTGATTTTTTGTGTGGAATAGCTGCATACTTCATTGGCATGTTCTTTTCAGCCCAAGGGAAACATAAAATAATTTTAAGTATTTGATCAAAATGAAATATTCAAAAAAACTATTTAAGGAAAGTTGATTGTTAATTACCTGGTTTCATGAGCAATCCTTTAGGTCTATGCCTTGGTCTGTGCCACCAATTAAATGCCACAGTATATGGCAACCTGGGAATAAGAGAAGGACTGTGTCTTATTGTTTATTATAATTGTGAATTTTTCAATTAACTCCTAATATGAAGGAAAAAATTTCATAATCTGATTAAAAAAGGGCATTGGCATAGTCATACTCTGAAAACCACACCCACTGAGAGGAAAAACAATCAGTGCTTATGGAAGTACTTTGGCTTCAAAACAAACCAGCACGGTGAAGCGATTAACACCGAAGCACCACTGTGCAAAAATTTTTTCAGAATATGTCAGGCGAAGGGTTGAAACACTATTAACTTGGCTAAACACCAAGGACAAGCACCCAGACCTGCATAAGGAGTTCAAAGAATGACAGGTAATAACCAAGGGGCAAACTCGCTGCTTCTGCATTGAAGCCAACCAGGAAGTACAAAAATTTGCAGTTCCTCAACTGACCGCTTGAGGATGGCTCCAAAAGGGAGCAAATTCTTATTGGGTCCCATGTTTAAATGGCCAACTTTAGAGCAGAAATGAACATATTTACAGCCTGGTTCAAAAAACAGTTTTTTGTCTACAGCTTCTCTATCATCTCATGAAAACTCTGAGGGGGGTGAATTTTTTTCCAACTCATTTGTTTATTTTATATTTAAGCTTAAAATTCGGCTATTCGGCCGTTGATTGACAGCCCGTTGATGTATAGCCAGGCGCTGTTAGCTGAGTGGGTTCGCGGTCCATCCTTCGACCCCGCCTCTTTTCCCATATTTGGTTTTTCGTCGTTTAGGCGGGCTCTGGGCGGAGTCAGGCGCTGGCTAATGGCGGCGCCCAGGACGAGATTTTTGAGGCTTCACTTTTGCTCAGGCAGAAACCAACGGGTGACGTCATGGAGGGTTTGTCCAGTGTTTACAGTATACAGTCAATGGTTTCTGTTAAAAAGCAAATATGGTCCAATGCACTGATATTAGTTTTCTATACCAGCGTCTGAAATATATGTTTTTCAGTTCTGACCCTTTTGTATGTCTGCCATTAGTGTTTATAAATGTACCATAAAAATCAGATTTTCCTACTTCTTAACTTACCTGCAGAGAAAGCTGCTTACTTTACGGATGTCAGGGGCTTTATGGTGTATTGACTGACCCTCCTGTAGTGTGTGCTGAGGTTTCTGACTAAGAGCTGTGGCTGTTTCCAAAGATCAGCGATTAGTGAAATGAGACCTGTCCGTCTGAGGCCGACATTTACAAGTCTTTCCTCCATCTGACATGCTGTTTGTGAGGATGTGGGTTTGTTAAGTGCTTCACGGAGGTCGGGACTGGGTTACGCAGGTGTCTTAGCGGAGTTTAAGCTTTCAAAGTAGAGTTGTGTTTGGACTAGTTTGTGTGTGAACTGAACAGAGTTTGTCTTCACGGGAACGGGTGAGACAAAGGCAGAATTACAGTATTTATTTTCACGACGGCTTCATTTGCTGTCTTTTAAGCAATCCTGTTTCTTTGAGCAGAAGTTTGAGAATAACACACGCTGTGCTTTTGAAGTGAGTCGGAGTTAATGTATTTATGTGAAGTGTACTTGTGCTTTGACCTTCCCACACTATGGGGGAATACACTTCGCCAGGATTGTGTGCCTCCTATTTTCATATTTTCTCCGCTGACATCGATAGCCATCTAAACACATGCTCAGTCCTCCTTCTCCTCAGTGTTTGAAGTGTTGGGAAAGTTGTGGAAAAACACATCTTCCTCTCAGCAAAGACAAGCAACACATCTGCATTGGTTCTTGTTTATTTTTTTTACACTGCCGCACTAATACAAGGGTGTGGAACTTGTAAATGTGAGAGTTACAAATGGTTAAGTACATAGAGGTATTACACTTGAGTTAATGCAGTGAGCGGGCTGTGGGCCCAACCCTCTGAAGAATAACATTATCTAACCCAAAACAACGGGGGAGTGGGGAGCTGGACGATGCAACCTTGCCCAGCTGTGCAGCCAGGGACCGCAGCCAAAACCAGAGCCTGCTGAGGCCAGAAAGCAGCGCTGACTCCAGGCCAGTGGATGGCTGCGGCCGCACTGCCTGATTGGACCAGATAGAGTTGCATAAAACATAAAGAAGGGGGAAAATAAATGCCATTATTTCTGGCCTCATATGTAATTGCGATGTGAGTTGTGGTTTAAATAGAGACATTCTCTACTTTTCTGTGCTTGAAAAACTCAAATGATGTGAGGAGGAGCCAACATACCAAGACAACTTGTGGATTTTTAAGCCTAAATTTTTCACGTTGAAGCTGTCTCACGCTTTAATTCTTTGTTTTTTTTAATTCGTATTATAACATCATTGCATTTTGGAAGATGCAGCTGTGCGTATTGATACTTAGACTATGTGATGTACTGAAATAGTAAGTTGACAGAAAATTAATTCAAAACTTTTGAACTATTAACTGGTTCCAGACTCTTAAATGTGATTTCTTTTTGCTTCCCTGGTCGTGTTTGGTTGTGAACTGCATGTGAACTTCACACATTTGTTTAGACTTTAGTTAGTCATTTGGATGCCGAACAGGAAATAATTTGCCACATTTATTTGTAGGTGGAGCAAGCACAAAATACAGTGAGACCTTTGCTTATTTAAAGTTTACTACACCAGCAGCTTACGTGCCCTACTGAACCGGGTTAATGTGGTAAACCTCTATCTTCTGTAGTTTGAACCAAACCTGCAATTATTATTTAAACAGACGTTTTTTGGCCAAGTTCTGTCAGAAGCAAGCACCTGCTGCTGCTGCAATCTTACAAATGTAGAGTATCAATTGCCTTGTCCAATGGTGAAACATTTGCCCCGGAGGGTAACTGAGGTTATTTAACTCTCGTTCTGTGTTCTGGACCAGTCAAAGTCATTTTGAGGCTGGCTGATGTTTTCATTAATCCACACAGTAGTTTATGCTTTGGTAAGACACAGTTGGGAGCATTAAAAATATCCAAAGCTTTAGATTTCCACATTTAATCCTGTTCATCCAGCTGCGGGGCATGGAAACTTCCAGAATCCAATTTGTGCTGCAGAGTTGGAGCTCGGTGAGATTGGCCCGGGATTTGGAATTTGCCTCGTACAGATAGAGAGAGAAAGAGAGAGAGAGAGAGAGGGAGAGGGAGAGAGTGGGGGGTGGTGAGGTAGAGGAAGCATTTGTTGACATCTGTCTCTCCACCTCAGGTCAGCCATGTCCTACATTGTGTCAGTATAAGTGCATCAGTGCATTTTTTTCATCATGCTAAACTCATTACATCACTAAAGTTTTTCCCTATGGTGGGTGTTTTTATCATTAGGTCATCCATTAAAATCATCCCTCAATAATATTCTCTGTTCCTCAACAAGAGAGAGGAGTCATGTTGTGTGCTGCACTGCCTTCTACAGGATCAAAACAAGCCTGCACTTGTTTTCAACATCCCAGTCACTGTCAAAGTGAGCGTATTTATTATTTATTTGTAGCGTATTTAATAGTTCCTTAGGTAAAAAATATATCTTTCAAGCAAAGGTTTTGGATAGAGTTAGAATATGCACATGAATGCATCTTTTTTCAAGGTGCAAATGGAGCAAACAATATGAGCTTAATGCAAGAAGATCTGACAGTTCACCTCTGAATTAAAAAAATTGCTTTAAATCATTTGCAGTAATGTTTGCAGCCACAGGGGGGAGGCAGCAGAATGTACTTACAAATGCATTCATCACTCTGTTATGCTGTCACCACAAAAGGGAAAAAGAAGGAAATCTGAGGACATGTCAGCCCATTCTGGAAACAATTTCTTGTCCAAAAATATAAACAAATGTGAGCAGGCAATAGTCAGGATTTAAAGGAAACAAGCTGGCGTTTTCATGTAACAGGTTCGGATTCCAGCTTGAGTAAACTGATTAATTAAAATACCTACCCGTTCCCCATCTTTGAAGTGGCTTCTGAGCAACAACTTTAACCCACATCTGCTCCAGTCCAGCTGTTCAGGGCCGCTGCAGAGCGCTGATTGCTTTGGGCCTCAATATGTCACAAATGCATGTGTCTGCTGCTGCTTGTGTGTATGTGATGTAGGACATCCATGAAAAGAGCGTCAGCGTTCCCTGAGGAAAGAACAGCGCGATGCTCTGATGTTGTACTTCTTCAAAGCCTCTGGGCTTCAAGTGTCAGCTGAGACCAACCGAGATTGAGACTTATGGCTCAAGAAAAGACCTTTTTTTTGCTGCCTCAGACATAGTCACCCCTTTTATTTTTTTGCATATGTCCATGCATTTACTGGTAGCTACTCTTTTTAAACTTGGACGTTCTGTTATTAGTCAACTTACATAGTCTTAATTAGCCTGATTGCACCCACTGGCTTGCCCCATGTGCATCACACAACATAGCGTGCTGTCTCTTCCCCCGCCATGTGAAACCAAACTCCCTCGTGGCTTGTTTGCATGCAGCCTTGTCAGCGTACTCTGACCTCTCCTCGCCGTCCTGCTCCTCAGCTGAGGACACATCTGACAGCAAAATGGAGTCAATGGATGGATGAATCAAGGGTCAGCAGACGTGATAGCTTAGGGAAAAATACTCAGAATGTAACAGAATATTTCAGAAGGATCTGCTTTTTGTACTGAATGTTTCTTATTTGCTGAAAGAGCCAGTGTTTAGTTTGTTATTTGTGGGCTGTTTTAGGAAGATGCTGATGCAACATAGTGGGTTCTGTAAAAGACGACCCACCCTCTTTTCTGGATATGAAGGGCATGTTATTATGAAAACACCATTCTTATTTTCAAATAATCAGTTTTCCAAATAGTTGAGGATAAACTTTCTGTCTGTTTAGCATTTGATTCACCAAATAATTCACTAAAACAACCTACTAACTACTTACTCACTAAGATAACCTTTGGCATTTGTGTTGTCTGAGTGAAACATCTTTGTCTTCAGTCATTAAATTCTCAATACAAGTGAAATAAAACCTGAAAACCTGCCACAGCATTGCTGCAGTCGATGTGGCCTAGTTCTGTTTCTGCTGCTGCTGCTGCTCTTCCTCGCCGTGTGACCAATCATACACTCTGTCGTTGCCAGGGAGACAGAGGAACCGTCTGGAGCCAATGGACACCATTTTCGTCAAGCAAGTGAAAGAGGGAGGCCCCGCCCACGGAGCTGGACTCTGTACAGGTATGCACACTCATAACACACACACTCACACACACATACAGTCTCCAAGGAGATCATCGCACGCTCCCTGATAACCTGAAAGTCTCATGACTAACTGTCTGCCTTCACAAACGTGCCAGCATGTCTGTACTGTACGCAATTTCACTTCTTTGTACCCGCCAGGCCAAACAGATACGAGTTACAAAATAACAGATGGCTCCTTTGTGGGAGATTTGAACTAAGTGTAACATGCAGACTGTTATTTCAACTCTCCCTTGATTCTTTCTCCCATTATTTTTTTTTTCTCTTATCAGTTTATGAATCATTTCTAAATTTAAGCGGCAGGGATAAAAATATTTAAACAAACTGTGGTGAGAAAGAGAAACAGCTCTTTCTGATTTCTCTGAAACGGAGGTGACAGCTGACGCCGCGCGCTCCGTGCTGTCAGCGGTATTGCCAGGTTAGCACTCTGTATTACAGGAAATGTTAAGTGGCCTGGACAAGCCCTCTAAACTGTCTGCTTTTATCTGTTCGCTCACTTCTCCTGGGACAGGGGAGTGCAGCGTTTTCCCACAATTATCTAGTTTCTCTCCAATAGTCTCTTCCTGTAAGATGGGCCATCTTCAGAAAACTTGAATGGACATGGATCCTCACACGAGGTCCTTCGAAATAAACAAGTATAGGTGTTCTCCTTTTGATCTCGACACAGATGTGTGTTTGTGCTGGAAGGAGCTGCTCCAGAGTGGTTTCTTGGTCGATAACCACATCGACTGCATTCCAAATCAGTTTTTTTGAGCAGCTGAGTGCAGACATACAGAAGTGCTGTGTTCATAGTTATGTTGCCGTTAGCGGCAAACAGCAGGTTTGTGATTTATTTTCTCATTCTGTCCAGGGGACCGGATAGTGAAGGTGAATGGAGAGAGCATCATTGGGAAAACTTATTCGCAAGTCATAGCCTTGATCCAGAACAGGTAAGATATAATCTCTTAATTTCATGGTTCATTTCAAGGGAAATATGCTGAGTGGAAGAGACTGACTGACTCAGACTCATACGCCAGAATTTATGTCTAATCCCCCTTTACCGCCAACACAACACAGAGACTGAATCTGAGCCGTTGTGCAACCTTTAAGGAGAAACTCCAGTTTTCCAGAGAAAATCATTTCCTTATCGCAGACAGCTTGCACATGTCTAACATTCATTCACTCTTAAAGGTTAGATTTAACAAGGAAAACGTGTTCTGTTGAGAACTGCTATGGCTTTTCACAGTTTGAGCCCTTTGTTATAACAATCTGTCTCTCTCTCTCTCTCTCTCTCTCTGTCTTTCTCTCACATTCACTTTCATTCTCATCCCAAACTCCCTCTCTTCTCTCAGCGATGCCTCACTGGAACTTTGTGTGATGCCAAAAGATGAGGACATTTTACAGCTGGTAAGTACTCATTTATCAGTAATATTGCAGGAAAATGCTCTTTTTGTGTGATTACACAGTAGCAAACCAGTTTTATGAACATTTGCAGGTTTATTACAAAGTCTGAGTCTTGGCTTCTGAAACTTATGTAAACTGAAAATGTTTAAAATCTCAATTTTGGAGAGTCACATGGTCACTAACGCTCAGTAACAATTTATTTGTCCATCCACCTAATACTTCCGTCCAAACTGTAGTGTGATTGTTATACGTGGTCAGTTGGCACAGGTTCTTGTTTGTTTAGAGGATGTTACCAAATCTGGGAACCTCACTTTGATGACAAGACGTGTGCATTATTTCCATTGCATGCTACAACTTGACTTGACTCACTGGGAACCATTCTGTTTTGGTTTTCCACTGGCAAAAGTACCTGTTACCAGGAACTTTTTTTTTTTTATTTCCCTGTTGAGCTTATGACTAAACAAAGAAGAATAAAGCAAAACAAAAAAAGCATTTTGAAACTATTTAACCATTCCACTGAAGGAAGCTCAGGAAAATTTCCTGGAAGCACTGTCCCTAAAATATAGTTGGAAACACAGCTGGAAAGCTTCCCAAACCCTGGCAGCTTAGCTTTTCTGTTATAAACAAACTAAAACATCTATTTAAATCAAACTCTCTAAACATAGAATATCTGGGCTGATGTTTAGAGAGTTTGAAGGTGGAGACGTTCAAAGCATGGATAGTTGTGATAATTACACCTGTGTGGAAAAAAGTTAAACACTCTTCTCATTCTGCCTCTGTAGTTCTTATTTTAATAATCGGGACTGATATTGATTGCAACATGTCGAGTTGATGTGGACATATTAGGAGGAGGGAGTTTCCAGCAATGTGAAGAGAAGCGGAGCAGAGCTAGACTTCATGTCTTGGGTCGGCACCACTTCTGCCCGCCTCACTGATGAGCTAAGTGATGCAAACAGCGAGGACATGGCATCAGTCAGGGTCCAGGGCTCAGAGCCTAACAAACAACAGGAACAGTGCCAGGTCACGTCAAACCAGTCGCCACACATTATTCACCTCTGTTTGGGAAATTCTCTCTCTCGGAGCAGAGAACTGAGTCAGAGCCCAATGTTTCGCTAAATTCCACACATAGCTTGTTAGCTTGGCCGCAGTTCCACCAAAAGCCACAGAAACTTGCTTTTGGCATTTTGGAATGAGTCTGAGAACTCACAAGGCTGAAGGATTTGAATGAAGCAATTAACTGTTTCTCCCCATTGAGGAAAACACAAGTTGATATAAAATTTAATCAAGGGATTGTATTTTTTTTGCTTATACATCTTTAAAGGCTACTCACAATAGATTTTAACTTTTGCAAAACGTTTTATGAATCTCTATCAAATTGAAACTCGGGTTAGTAGAATACAAGTTCATGTTCATCTGCTTCATTTGTTTTATGACTTAGGTCTTTTAGTTTTAATGATCAAGCATTTTCAATACATTCCTCTCCAATGCAAATTATGAATGCTGCTCTGTGTGACCATTTTATCCCGTTAATACAAGAACAAGAACAGATTTTAGACTATTTCAGGGCCTCTGCTTTTGAAAAGATTCACACTGATGACATTTTAGACAGTACTTAACACAATGTGTCAAGTGCGATAGATCCATCAGTGTTGTTTTGATAAGGGTGAAGGCTGTATCTGTGTCCGATCGTCTCCCAAAAACACAAAACAGACAAGCATAAACACATTTACACTGAGCCCACACATCACCAAAGGCTGTGCAGCTGCAGTCAGCTGACTCCTCTCATCTCACTGTTTGCGAGAGCGTGAAGTGAGACGAGGAAGCTGGAGCAGATCAGGCAAGCGCGCTCTTGTGCTCGCCCAAAAGTGAGCATATGACAGAGCAGCGTCCAAACAGATGAGCGAGAGGCTGTCAGAGAGGAGAAAAAAGAGGCGTGCAGAGAGAGAGAGAGAGAGAGTTTATGCTGCTGTTGAAATGCTTCAGAAACCAGAGAGGGGGAGGGGAGGTACCACAGAGTGCAGGTGAGAGTGACAGAGCAAAGTAAAGAAATGCTGAGAATGTTGAGGCTGAGGCAGAGAAAGCGTGCAGAAAGCCAGTTTGCCAGTTTATTTTTACAGCAGCTGTGTTCCGGGCAGAAGAAGAGAAAGGGTGAAAGGAGGAAATAATGGGGCTGAACAGCAGCTGAGAAGACATTCAGGTCTGAGAAGGACACCATCACTGATGAAGTTCACCTCTATTCTGCTTCCTTCTCATTCTCCCTCCCTGACTCTCCGGCTGTGATGCCTCAGCTCAGCGTTTCCACAGTGGATTGTATTTTTAGCCTCTCAGACAACTTGCCTGTCTCACCTCCATCGTTGGCGTTTTACCTCTCACTTCTCTCACCTGTTTAACTCTCTTTATTTCCTTTTTTTCTCTCTGCTTGCCCTTCTCTAACCTGTGGACTACAGTTTTCCAGGGATATCACTGCTCTGGTAAGAAGGGGAACTAAACTAACTAATCACTTTCCTTTAAGCTCTCTTTTCTGGTAATGACAGCTCCTCTGACACAACCTTAAAAGCTTGTATTTACACATGAAGAAGCTGGCAGACCTTTAAAACCTCAGCATGTTTTCCTTTCTTTGCTGTAAATGTACCGTGGTATTTGTTTAATGCAGGTACTTTTTTTGTATTTTCCCAAATGGAGGGTTGAAGGAAGTGCGCTTAAAAAAACATAACTCTGAGGTCATGTGTCAGCGGACTTCAAACAGTTTACTGTGTACTTTCCGCATTCAGGAAATTGGTTACTATTGACTGTATGACTTATGCAGCAGAGGGAGGCACCAAGCAGCAGACTCACTGTGACTGCTGTTAGTGCAATCGTAACCTGACACCTCAGGTACGGCGCTATCGATTAAAGTCCAACTCCACAACTCCCTCTTCCTTTCATTTTCTCAAGAGCTTGAACACTGAAGGGATGAAAGGGACTGAGCACACTGGTACATTATGCAACCAGGCGTGTTTTTGTTTTGTTTTTTTTCTCTCTGAAAGCGTCCGTGTTGATCATATACTTGAGAGTGCTTAGGCGTAGAACAAGGTAGATTTGACTGTTGTTCTTCGAGTCTCAAGTAAGAAAAAAAAAAGTTTCTCGGCCACTACTGTAGGAGTAGAGTTTTGGAACAATGCTGACAGGAGTAGTATTTGCTGAAAACGGCAGACCGAGGCGTCCGCCGTTCACCCTCTCCTTATGCCTCAGGGCACACTCTCCAAAACCAAAGGTGGGTAAGCCCCTGCTAGCTTTATCCTCACTCTTAGCTTCACTGTTTTACTCTGCATATTTTTATCCTTCTCTGCTTATTTGTCTTTCTAGCTGTCCCTTGTTTTCCACTCTTCAACATCTATTGATTCTCAGTGCAGGTTATTTGTATCATGGCATGCTGTGACATTTATTTGTAGTCTCCTTGTAAAAGATTGAGAGACTGTGAGTGAAGATGTGTTTGATTTGGAGAAACAGTACTGGATCTGTGTCTAATTTTAGCATGTTGTTATTGTGATAGAGCGGCTGACTCCAGGTATTTATCTGTTAGTTACTGTCATCGAGGGGAATGCAGCAACAATGTTTGTCTTACTGATAATCTCATCAGCTCACACAAAGACTCAATGAGTCAATAAATGACACTAGTGGATTACTTTCCTTTCTCTGCTTTCAAAATGTGAACTACAACATTGCCTTGGTGCTGTCAAGGTAATTTAGGAACTGAAAAATTTACACTTTATGACCTGCTGTGGTTCAGGAGATGGAATAGGGAATCAGATATGGACTGTTCGATCCGAGCTCCTCCGCTCTGCTTGTCAAACTGTCCTTGAACAAGATACTGGAATCTAATTACTCCCAATGGCACCTTTATTGGTTTGAGTGTGTGTGTGTTCTCGATGAGTAGGTTGGCACTTTGTGTAAAGCCCCTGCCATTAGTGTATGTGAATGGATTAATGCTGATTTTTATGGCACTTTGAGAGGACGAAAGACTATGAAAAGCACTTCATGAACGCAGTCTATTTACCACTGCTGCGATGGCAGAGGAAGGTGAAGTCATAAGTGAGCAGCAGCAGGCTCATTATCCAGTCAAAGAGGATTTTGCCCCATAGTTCAAGTGTAGTTTCATAAACGGTTCCCGAGACTCCCTGATCCATACGTGTCTTTAAGGATAATCTAATGTAGCCTGACCCTGGTTGGGTGTGATTTTCTCCTGGAGTTTCATATGATCTATTTTAGCACTCCAACCTCTCTGCAACCGAAGTGACATAATGTCCCATAATCTCTTGCAGGCCTATTCCCAGGATGCATACCTCAAAGGAAATGAGGCGTACAGCGGAAATGCCCAGAACATCCCCGAGCCCCCTCCCATCTGCTACCCTCGGATAGAAGTTAAGGCTGCTGGCATGGCTCAGACATCAGAGCCTGCCAAAGTCAGTGAGACCCCCCGAGGGCCTGCTCAGGGACCAGGAAGACGAGGAGGGGGCACGGAAAAGAGCTACCGAGTGGAAATCCCTGTTCCGCCATCACCTACGCCCCAGCAGACATCAAAGTCTTCGACAGTGGCGTGTGTCTGTAACGAGAATGTGAGGACAGTACCGATGCCTCTGGATCCAGTCGACAGAGGCTCCCGGGTGGCACGGGCTGGTCCCAGCCACAGGACAGAGGAAAACCGGTACGCTCCCTCAGCAGAATCCAGTACATCCAGACCCAGACCCCTTATTCCCTCAGTACCGGGAGGTGCACAGTTGCAGTATCCTTCATCCCGCCCCACAGAAACCCCTGTCTACTCCCCATCTTCAAGTTCTAGACCTGGCCCCATCTATGGTGACACGCTATCTCCATCTGTACGAGCCCCTGCCACACCAGACACGTTTTCCACTGCCATCTCACCCAGCGCCAACCACTACTCACCCTCTCCCACGGCCCCCTCCACCTCTTTACACCAGAACATTGACTGGAAAAACTACACCACCTATAAGGACTATATTGACGCCAAGAGGCTGCACACGTACGGCTGCCGCACCATCCAGGAGCGATTGGACAGCTTGCGAGCAGCAGCCAATTCCAACTCTGCCTATGCCCAGCAGCGCACACCTCCTTCTTCTTCTAGCACCAGTCAAAGAGGGGCAGTGGGCTTCCAGATCAGACGGAGAAGCACCTCCAATGACCGTGGGGTAGAGATGAGTAGCCAGTGTACTGCAGTGACTCCATTGCGTAGTGCCTCCCAAGAGAGGCTTGGAGGTGGACCAGAGAGGACATTACCAGTTAAGAATTGGCCTCGGAGTGCTTCTGAAGATGCTCTGCCATTATCCACCCCTGCAGGAGTCCCTAAACCTAGAGCACGGTCTTGTGACTACCTGGGGCAGCAGCCTGGAGAGCCAGGTGGAGGTGTTTGTGGAGATAGAACGGGGTTGGAGGACAGGCTGCTGCTGTGCCGGGGAGAGGAAGCCAGGGCTAGCAGACAGGGTACAGGCCTGAGAGCTTTACCTCATCAGAACAGGAGTCTAACTGGACAGCAGGAGGAAGGGCGAGGAAGTTTACTATCTAATTCACCTTTAGCTGCTCCTGTGTTCACTAAAGGCACAGGGGATTCTGCACTAACAACAAGGACGGATGGTGTCATTATGAGACCATCACGTCTGCCCGTCAAAAACTCTGTCTCTGACCCTTTGCATGCCTTATCCTCCACCAAAACCACAGACCCTCTGAAAGACCAAAGAGCCAACATCGTGGGCAACCACCTGGGCTACCCTCCTCTGCACCTACAGCTCAGAGGCAGAGCCGACAGTCTGAAAATGGAGAGCAGGACAGAGGCCGGGTTGGCAGCCAGGTCCTCCTCTTGTTCCGGTCCCTCCTCTAAACTTCCCATGCAGCGACAATTACAAAGCGTAGTCGCAGCCTCCTCTTCTGGTTCTTCAATCACCAACGGAGCTTTGACTGAAAAGCCAAAAGCTGTCGCCCCAGTACGGACTAATGGTGGCCTTGCAGAGGGTGTGGAAGGAGCGGATGCAACGGTTGTTGTTCTAAGACGGGACAAAAACTCTGGAGCTCCCCACATTCGCCCTCCGTCCTATGTGCTAGCTGTTAATGACAACCAGAGAGGGGTGACTCATAAGTCACCACCACTGGTGAAGGCGGGCTCTGCAGATGGAGCCATGTGCTTGATGTCTAATGATAGCTGCAGGGAGATGCATCTAAGAAGGCTGGGAGACACACGACAAAAGTCTGGCTCCAACAACTTGGATGACTCCTTGGATTCAATCCCCTTTATAGGTAAGACTGCACTTGTTTCTTTGCCACCTTAACTTGGAATCTTCCTTCTTCTATATCAACAACAGTGTCGTGGTAATCCTGTGAAAATTTTAAAAACAGCATGTGTTTGTGTGAGTGGCAAAGTATGTTTATGCATTGAAGCATGGCAGACATGTGAGCCATTTTTTAACTGAGATTCAGCCAATAGCATGATACATGAACGTTCTGACCTAATCCATTTAGGGCTTGGCTTTGAACTTTGACCATTTTTATGTGCCAACCAAATTGTGTTTGTAGCATCAATTATTGACGTGCTTGTCCAGATATGGGTCTTGTAAAATAATTGGTTATGTAAATCAGAAAAGACTGTAGACGCAATCCAACACAACAATACAGTACCAAAGCATTGTGCCTTGACTTACGTGGTTTAATCAAAAAACCTTTAGTAGAAAAAGTGTTGTTTTGGTAACTTAACCAAAACTTAAGTTGAGTTGGCATCACTGTGTATTTACAGCAGATGCGCATGACAAGTGGGCTTTATTTTCATAACAGACAGTATTTTAAATCACAAAATGCGGGATTTGTATTCTCTGATTCCTCTAACATTGACAAGAGAGAATAACTCGGCTGCAGTTGCAAAGAAAGTGTCTCTGCACACTGTGTATATAACATGTTGTAGGTAATTAGGGTAGAAATGTAATATGCTATTTTCAGTGTGTAGTGTGGAACTGCTTGGATTTTTTGTATCTTAGTTAAAAACACCAAGCCCAAGTAATTGAGTGTGTTGCCAACAAACCCATTTGTCCCAGTTCATGAGGGTGCCGGCATTTAAAGTATACCTGACATTACTCAATTCACACTCACAGCAGAACATGTTATATAGGTCTTTAAGTGGCAGATGAAATTGGTTCCTTGTGGTATTTTAACTCAGGATGACATAGAGTCAGTTATGTGATTACGTGACAGCGTGACACAGTACTGCAGGCAACCATGACGTATTCTAACAGCCCTTTGGTGTCTGAGAAGGGCAGCATAGAAACATACAGTCACTCAGCACACACACACACCTCATTGCACCCTCCAACCACTCCCTCAAATGTCTCATATTTCCCCCAGTGTTGTAGAGCATGAGAAACCTAAGAGCATCGTCCTAATGGACTGTGAGGTAACAGAAAAACAAGAGCATTCCTGGAGCAATCTGCTTTAATTCACAGTGCAGCTCCAAACAAAAAAAGTGGAACAACTGCTGTACATTAAGTGTCTGGCAAACATTTTGTTCTGGGAAGTGGGAACAGAGCACAGTTGGTACTGCTGAAGTATGTGCAAAATATCACGTCCCCTCTAGTTCTCCTGAACTCAATGCATTCATAGCAAAGCAAATGTGTCATTGCGGAAATGAACTCTTAATTTACTCGTGTTCTCTAAAGTGAAATCAATAGATATTGTTTCCTTGTTTTTTTT
>JAUZTA010000016.1:3966523-3978183 GCA_034780835.1 Ctenochaetus striatus | reverse complement strand
ACACACACACACACACACACACACACACACACACACACACACACACACACACACACACACACACACACACAAAGTAAGTCAGGGCTCCCTCCTGTGGCTGCAGATGTACAGGAGCAGACGAGGTGGATGTCAGTCACTGCTGTCAAGGCCGGTTGTTCGTCAAAGACTAACAATAGATCGCACTGTTTAATTACTGTACATCCTTTACACCTCCGTCCTGTCGTCAGTCATTAAACACATGCAGAACAGATCCAGACATTCACATGAAATGACAACTGTTTTTTTGATGGGTGCAACTCATCATACTGAAGCAAGATTGTGACCTGTTTGAAGTGTATATTTTATGTCTTTTTCTCTGGCATAAGTTCTTTCAAAACACAAGAGAGGTGCAATTGCTTACTAATTATCGTTATTTAAAGGGTTTAAGATTTAACTAGAAATGTGTTTGTTTTTGTTTATCAGCCTGACTGGTCTAATTTAGCAACTGTGGTGATTTAGTGATTTGAGCACAAAAAGAGTCTCAGAAAGTTGAAGGTAGTTCGGCTTTGAACTGAACCAGTTTTTGGGAAGTTAATTTGGTACAGTGTTTTTATTCATACTCAGGGTCTGTTATCTTGGCCGGAGCTCTCCCTGATGTTTCATTTATGCTGCCATATCTGACAATAAAAGCCTGAAATACCGAACAAACTGCCTCCTCATATTCCTCTTCTTGTTTCATGTCCCTTTTTGCTCCCCTGAGACGACTTGGGCTCGTAGCAGGTCCCTTAAAAGAATTGGCTTCCAAAGTGTTTTCTGTCTATCAGGGCGTTGTTAAAACAAAAGACAACTATAAAACAGACAGACAGCCAAAGTGAATCAGAGAATCCGTATCGCATGTTTTTATCCCTTCACAGATGAAGACTTTTAAAAGTATTCTGTTGACAAAGTTCTGACTGTTTTAAAGCAGCGTAGTTGTGGCAGCACGTCACCTCTAAGGAAATCTGTAGTCAAAGTATTTCTAGTCATAACAAAAAGAAAATGCCTCATGTCAGTCACAACCGTGAGCTTTCATTAGTGGCTGTAATCCCTCATTAAAAGTGAACTTTGTACCAACATTTGTTTTGTCAAACTATAAAATACTATAAAAAACTATAAAATAAATCTTCAAACTCAAGTTGTAGTTTTTGCTGCTGACAAACAAACTGAACTAAAAACAACACAGTCTCCTTGGATTATTTAATAGTATTTAGCAACAATAACAGCCAAAATAATGATAATAACAATAATACAACAACACAACTACTATTCTATCCATTAATAACTTACCAAGAAAAGAGGTGTAAGCAAACATGGATACAAATACAGCACATTTTAATGTTAATTTACCCCTAAAAAGGTTAAGATGAACAACAAGAGTAAAGAAACATCTGCGGATGAAACAGACATCTGATACAAAAATTGCAAAATTGAAGTTTTAACCATCACTTTAAATAAAAAAAAAAACTGCACCTGCACTTAAACTAAGACCGGAACAAGCAGGTTTAAAAAACTCTGTTTCTAAAGTGCAATAAAATATGAGAAACATTAGATTCTTGATATGACAGACAGCTAGAAATGACTCACAAGCTGCAATGGTATGTCGCCATGATGCATCACCTATAATTAAAAAAAAAGGTGTTACTTCCGGCTCTCTTGTGTTCAGAGCTGGAAACCTGGTACCAGGTGGGAAGACGCCTCGGGGGGCTGGAGGGGTCACTCATGGAAAGAAGGTAAAAAGCCGAAAAAGCAAAAGGAGGGAAAAGACAGAGAGTGAGTGAGTGGATGATGAGACACACAGACACACAGCAGGTGTCTCGTTACATGGCTGCGTTCACAGAGCGTCTGGATGTACGGAAATATTCCAGCGACCGTCACCGATTATAAGACGTCATGATGGGAAGGATAACTGGTTTGCTCCCTCGTCTCCCTCTTCTGAGTCAGACAGGTGGGTTCGTCCTACAGAAACATGCTGTGCAGTTTCATCTGTGTGTAAAACAAGAAGTCTTGTTTATAGTTTATTTACAGAAAAATATCTAAAAATACAAGCAATTATTTCTTTAACCTTTTTACTGTAAATATATCTCTTTTTTAACTGTCACAAGGTACATAAGTAACCAGGCAGAAGCAAAAAAAACGTATTCCTCTCATCTTGTTTCTCATTTTGCTCTTGTTTTGCATCCTTGTCTCCTTTCCTCACCTCCTCTCCTGGCATATTAGTCCCATCCACCTGTGATGAGAGCGAAGGAGAAGAGAAAGAGACGCGAGGAGAGACGAGTGAACAAAATCAGACATTCTTGCTTTGGAGCCAATTAAATACGACGTGTGAAACATCTGCATCACCTCCGCTGCATGATCTTTTCAGAAGAGCAGTGATGAATGATGACAACTTATCAGTTCATGAATGTGACATACATATTTTCCGACATTTATACGACACATATACTTTTTGCATTTTCTGATCATATTCAAATATGCATTCAGCTCCCATCTCCTGTCTCGTTTGGCCTGGAAAAGCCTTGGAATTCCCCAGGAGGAGCTGGAAAGCGAAGCTTGGAGGAAGGACGTCTGGATTAATCTGCATTGGCTGCTGCAGGCGTGACTGGAGCCAGGATGGATGGATGGATGGATGGATGGATGGATGGATGGATGGATGGATGGATGGATGGTTCCTGAGACTAGATTCAAGTTAAGGTTCAAGGAACAAGAAATATTTCCTGAGGAACGAGTAGGTTTGTTTAATCAGTTGAATGTTTTCTTGTTTGTTTTGACTTCTTGAAGAATGAGTCTAAAATGTATTTAAAATCTAAGGTAAGACTGCAGCAAATAACGGTGCTGTTGGTGTGTTATCTTTACATTCATGAACTCATAGATATGTGCGAGAGCCCCCATGCATCATCAACCGTCGGCAGAGTCACAGTCAGAGGAAGGGAGGTCAGAGGAAGTCCGAGTCAGCAGTTTTCACAGGCAGATTTCCAGCGGCTCTGTATCAGGATTACACCGAAGAAGAGTCCACAATATTAATATGAGGGGATTTGAGGAATACTTTTACCCCTCCATATTATTCAGTATTCTCATTCATTTCATGTCGCCTCCTTTTTGCCGACTTTCCAGCAGCCTGACTTTGCTCTCGCTCTTTGTCAAGGACGCCAGAGACCTGCAGAGTTCGGATCACTCAGCTTTGTCTCATGCACTCATTTAACTTTGGAGTTAGTTGGACTAAAATCGTTGATGTCGCTGAAGTTGGGCTGCATTCGAGTTTCTGCCATCGCAAAAATCTCATTTAAGGGTGATTAATAATCTTTCTTATCTGATAGATTTGATCTAGTTTTTAACTAGAGCCAACAGGAAACAGGTCTAAATGGATTGCACGCTTGTCACAAGACAATCTGCTGCAAGGGTACAACTCCTTATTAACTCCTAAACTCAGATTAATTAAAAACAGCAACCCTCTGCTTTAAACCGCCTGGGGTTTCATCTTCATGTATTTAAAATGATTTCATGTTGTTTTTTTTCACAGAGATGTGTAAATCTTAAGATTTAGTTCAACTTTATTCTCTCACTCTGAGAAACTAATTCGGTCCAGTTCTCTGAAACATAAAGACACCATAAAATACACAGTCAAAAGCAATAAACTGGACTCAACAACAAGCCCACAACCTAATCCAAACAAAACAAATGGACAATAGTGTCAAATGAAAAAGTCAGAGTAACACAAGCAAGTTTAATGTGGTAGTGTGACAATGCAAGTAATCAGCTGAGACCTGCTTTAAGTCTGCATGTCGTCTGATCTGACAAACACTGATCTGAGCCCCCTCCTATAAACTTCTGTTAGACTGAGGTTTTGAGAGAGAGAGATGGAGGGGGACACTTAAATTTACATCTTGATCTTGGAAACATTAGTCTTGTTGTAAGATTCTTTTATGAACAGTCGTGAAGGTGATGAATGAATTTTCAGAGGAAACTTTTGAGGCAAACATGGACAAAAAGCCCTTGATGTTCTGTGTTGTCAAAGCTCTGCAGCTTCTGATGTTAAACATCCCCAATTTTCCCTCAGCAGTGCCTCTCCCCAGCCTCGAAATTTGAGGGTTCAGCTTGGTCTCAAAGCAAACATATGTATGATTTCCTCTCTGGATGTGTTTGCTCTCGACCCTCTGGTTCGAGTTGTGCAAAAACCTGACTGCTGTCACACAGGATGATCGCTTCTAAAGCAGCGAAAAGGTGCACATAACACGTTAGCAGTGGCTGTATTTGTTGTTTCCTCCTTGCTTGTTACTGCTGCACTTTTAAGCAGGAGGCAGAGGAGGTGAGGTGCCATCGATTCCCACGGACTAACGAGCAAATCCACAAGGAGCAAACTTGCAAGTTGTTGGTCTGTTTCTCTGCTGCTTTGGGCCGCGGTGGCTGAGTCGCCTTCAGGGCCTTCAGGATGCAGCATCTGTTAGCTACATAGCTGGGCAGACTTAGGCTTTAGCAGATGCCTGGAAAACTACAGCAGATTAGAGGTAAAGTAGAAGCTTGCTGCAAGGCACTCTGGGTTGACCTAGACATGTGTTGCGTGGCAGATAACAGTGTGCATCATAATTCAAAAATACATATTGTCTTAAGGCTAAGTCACTTGATCTACATATGCAAATTTTACAGTTCCCAAGCTAATTTAAATTTGTGACTTTCTTATTGCAGCTAATGTGTATGGAAATGGGGAAAATATATACATTTTTAATAGGTATTTGTTTGTGGATTTACAACTATCTGGCCTCTGCATCTGTACCAATTATGGAGCATTCATCCAAATGTCAATTCACGAGACACAACTTAACTAATTGTATTAACAATGAGACAAATTTTGCTCCATAAAAATCTGCTAAATAAGTGTAACTTAACATTACTTTTCATTACATGCACGGTAGGCTTTTCTTAAGAAGACATAGGATCTTGTCTCTTTCTAGTTCAGTCATTAAGGTTCCTCCTGTTCCCAGAGGAAACTGTTAACAAGGACATGGAAAACTGTAGAGAAAGAGAGAGAGAGAGAGAGAGAGAGCCGGGGCGGGGTGTTGTCTTATCATTGTGAAACAGGGTCGCTCAGAGACAAAAAAGCATGAACTAATTTCATACCAAATTTACATGAAAATTAGTATTAATTACTCAGAGATATTAGGTATGTTGGAAACAATTATACCATCCACATGCAGACATTCTTATGTAAATGTAATTTTGTTTCTGCTCCATGTGAGACAAGGGTTTATCTGCTCTCTGGGACTTGAAATGAAAGAAAAAAACAAACCGAGAAAGAGTTTTGAAGGCCAGATGTCTCTCTCTGTCTCTCTCTCACACACACACACACACACTTACATTCACACACACTCCTCTCAGTGTGTTTCGTCCCCATTGAAAAGTTCCCACCTTTTGTTTTCTCCCCTGTCGTTGTATAACTTGGTGATTAGTTGGATCCTGGATGCCGGATGCTCCTCCGAGGGCCACGGCTCTCGGATGCGGGCGACACGAGCGGTCGCCTGGCAACGGCCAGGGCGACAGGTTGTCGTGGCAACCTTGGTGTGATGGATGTCCCCGCCTCCCGCTGTCGTCTTGGCGATGCTGCCGTGTTTATCTTGCCATCCTTCGCCGTGTGCTCTCATTCATCACCGCGCCGCTCAAAGAGGGGCACATCTCCGGCTAACAGTGTGTCTGATTAAATATTAATCACTTTTTAAAAACACTGCCAGGTGTGTGTGTGTGTGTGTGTGTGTGTTTGTATTTTTTTATTCCATCCTGTAAGTTAGTTTGGGATTGGCTGTCGCTTCCATCATGTAGTGAACAGAAGAGGCTTTTGCTCTGCTTTCCTTCTCTGTCTCTTCTCCTACATCTAATTAAAGCTGAGTAATGAAACGCTGTGGAAATTATATCTGAAGGGACGAAAAAGTGGAGCAGCCGTTTTTCTCGCCGTGACAAAGTCCATTCTAACAAAATATGTCTGAATATGCGAATGTGTGAGCGTTCTTGTCTCCTTCACTGCGCGCTTTTCCAAACTTTCCATGTTTGATGAAGCTGTGCCATCTGGAGTCAACGCTGCCTCGGGTGTGTGTGTGATAGTGTGTGTGTTTGTGTGTGTGTTTGTGTGTTTATGTGTGTTTGTACACATCCGAACAGCAGCTGTTTAAAAATGGCAACAGATGGCTCCTCCTCCTCCTCTCTCCTGAGGCCCTTCACTTTCTACACCGTCACTCACAGACTTAACGTTAACGGAGGGAGAGCAGCGATCAGCAGCAACACACACACACACACACACATGCAACCGGCT
Source organism: Ctenochaetus striatus (assembly GCA_034780835.1). NCBI lineage: Eukaryota > Metazoa > Chordata > Actinopteri > Acanthuriformes > Acanthuridae > Ctenochaetus > Ctenochaetus striatus. The sequence goes on along the minus strand of JAUZTA010000016.1, from coordinate 3,971,870 downwards.
GACCGACACACACCGCAGCATTAAACATAAACCAGCTCTGAGGTGAACAGAACAACCATGCTCACTCATCTCACTTTATTTTATTATTAGCCACCAGGCAGGAAACTGTAAGATGCTTCAAATTAATAAGTTTACTAATTAATGCTGTTAACGTCCTAAAATGAAATGAATGAAAATGAATTGAAATCATTTATCTTAATTGCCACGTTTCATACTGTGATTCAGTGGATGAGGGAAGACAGTAAATGGTTTTGCCCACAGCAGGAGACAGAAAATAGGGCCACCTTTTTAAAAAAATAGCCATTCAATCAAAAGTTGTTTTTGTTAGAATATGAGTTGAACAGTGATGCTAAGCGTAGAAATTAAATTGTGAGATTCTCAAAAACTGCAACCCTTAATATGTAAACAAGGAGAAAGACCACCCTCAAGCTGTTTCTGTAGGGCTTAGCCTAAATTATGGAAATATTTTTTGGGTTTTTTTTACCTCTGATGTCCTTCAGCTCTGGCCAGAAGTTCTACTTGTTGCTAAAGTACCTGACAAAGCTGACAAAACACCGTTAACTGTGCCAGACTCTGCAGCCATCCGGTAAACATGACCAGACCAGGACTGAGCATCATCTCTCAGACTGACAGAGGAGAGCGTGAGGAGTTTTTTTTTTGCAGATAACAGTTAGGGAAAGATTTGACTTTTGCAATTCTGCTGCATCATTCTCTGAGTCTGCTGGTGCTTCTCTTTGCCCTTTTAAATCCAGGCTGACACTATTGTAAGTCTGATGTAACATTACTAAGAAAAAAAAGGCAGGTGAGCTTCACGTAATGCCAACTGTCCATGAATCAAAGACAGAAACTGATTTTGAAGGAGCTAAAAAGAGTAAAGGGATGTGATTCCAGTCCCATCACAAACAAACTGATGCTGCTGTCCTGGCTGCAGTTTGATTTTAAAATCAGACAACTTGATGTTTACTGGCTGCTCTCTGATTGCCTCAGCACTTGCAGAACTTTTTCAAGAGTTGCCACCACTTGCTTCATTTATTCCTTTACTGCTGCTGAAAATCTGTGTCTAATATTTTTACAGTGATTTACAGTGAACACGATCTGGTTAGTGATATGAAGCCTTTGCCGTGACTCCAGCAAGACTGGCTTCTTGTGTTTGGATATGAAACATAAAAATCAATTTGTACTCAATTTTACGCTCTTAACGATAATTTATTTCATAGCAAGATTTTCTGCAGACATTGTCAAACCCATAAATCCACCTCAAGTGTTTCACTGCGCTGCAGCATCTTGTTTACAGGAAGTGCTGCATAAACCGGAGACGACAAAAGTAGAAGTTCCACTTTCTATTCTAAAGTTTTAAAAGCATTTATTTTGGTTTGCATGTTTTTTTTTCTTTCAGTTTTAAGTTATTTTAAGCAGCAGGATCAAAGATTACATTCTGGTAAAGCACACTGGCGAGTTCTGACCCACTTCCAGCGCTGGTATTGAAGTACTTTTCTATTTTATAACAATGCACAAATTCCTTTTTCTCTTAGATATTTTTTGGTCTGATCTGGCATGACCTAAATAACAAACAAACAGGGTACATACATTCAAATGTTTCAAGTTTTTTCTTTCAAGGGACTTGTAGCCGAGGTGCTGAAACACTAACCCAGCAGTGGAGAGAACAATGTACAAACTTACACATGAAATAACGTCTAACCTGTTAGTTACATCATAACCTACTTCCAGATTTATCTCTAGTTTTATCTGTATGTAGTTTGATGAGCAGGTGGTGTATGGTGGGTGTATAGAGCTTCTGGCTGAGTAAAGCTGCCTGCTGTGGCCAAAAAACAATACAATAAGTGCATTAAAAGTGAGCCAAAATGGTGAAGCTGCAGCCAGAAAGCTCAAACATCAAGCCGTGGTTGGATATGAAGTCAAAAAAATCAATATTTTAATAATGTTTTATGATTAAAAAATTGGCTCAGTAATGTACTGATGAGAGCACTAAAACACTGAGCCGAACTGTGTGAAAGATTTGTACATTTGTTGGGTTTTAACTTTCACTTTTCCTCTCACATTTTCTCACAATTTAAATGGTTGTGCTTTGCAGTGTTGTGAACATTCGTTTGGTGTCAGCTTCATTAAAACACGCATGCTTCAAGCAGTGGAGTGCATTGAATTGGCAGTAAGAAGCCGTGACAAATTGCCCTGATAAATTCAGACCGATGTCCTGATGTTTCCCTCTGGAAATGAACAAGTGGCCTTGTTAAATCTTTTGTTCATCTCTTCACTGTTGGAAAATCTCAAAGTTCAAGCTCATAAGCATTCACAGCCTTTATTCATTTCTCACAGAATCATCGCTGGCATCGATTACAGCTTCTTCCGTCTGTCTGCTTCCACTAGCTTTGCACATCTGGATTTTGGCAGTATGTCTGATCCTTCATGCAGATTCAGAGTTTGTTTGTGTCACATTGGGCACATCTGAGACTTGTTTTCAATGAGGCTCAAGTCCTGGTTTGTCACTGAGTCAGCGCAGCCTTGGCTGTGTGCTTCAGGTCATTGTCTTACTGAGATGTTGATCTCAACACCTGTCCTGAAGGCTGGAGTTCTCTTTCTGGAGTTTGGGCTGCAGAAAACATGATGCTGCCAGCGACATAGATGGAATCAGCACGGTCATGAGTGAGACCTGGTTCCTGTCAGATGGAGCAGTAGCATTCAGGACAAAGAAAAAAGACTTTTTTCAGTTTATTAAATGACAATCATTATCTTTCAATGGCATAAATAAATAAAGCTGTCATTCTCCTTTACTCAGAAGTGCCACAGAAGCAATTTAACATGTCAGAACGGACTTCCTACAGACACAAAGGATCCAGGAAGTAATCAGCAAAAATCAGGAACAGTGGGAGTGAGACAGAGGCACAGAAAAAAATCCAGGACTGAAAAAGAGATGCAGACCGACTGACAACTCAAACACATGGACTGAATCGCAGTGAGGTGATCAGGACCAAGGGAAAGCAATCGTCAAAAACAGTTGGGTAAGCAAGCAAAGACTGAAAGAGGAATAAAGCAGAAATCAACAAAATAAAACAGGAACAAACTAAACAAAAATGCAAACCATGACACCACAAAGCACAAAACATGTTATTAGACAGGCTGAGATAACATTTCACTGCAGTAATATGCGTCACTGATGCTTCCTTATTTAACTTACTGCATGGAATTATGGGGATCTACATTTAAAACCACAATCGAGAAACTTGTCTTACAACAAAAACGAGCCATACGCATCATAAACAAAGCTGGATATTATGATCATCCATTATTTTTAAATTCTCATATTTTGAAGTTCAGAGGCTTGGTTTATTATAGAACAATGCAAATCATGTTTAATGCAAATAATAAAACATTGCCAGACAGCGTGCATAAGTTTTTAATAATGTCTGAGAGTAAATATGAGTTGAGAGATGGAAGCAAATTTGTGTTACCAAAAGCTAAAAAAAGAAGTTAAAAGAAGATGTATTTCTTTTAAAGGGGTTCAGCTGTGGAATAGTGCTGATCTCAAACTAAAACAATGTACTTCCTTTGTTATGTTCAAAAAATCATTATGTGCATTTATATTTAGGAGTTATGGCTGTTATTGAAAAAAGGGGAAAAGAGCTATGTATGTGCATGAGTATTTATGTATGTATATATATATATATGCACATATTATATGCTTGTTTTTTTTGTTTGTTTTTTTTTTCTGTTCCAACTTGACACCATGAATTGTGTAGCTTAAGATGTATAGTAGGTGGGCATTAATAAGCTTTGCTTCTGCCTGAGCCTTTTTCAGTCAAAATTGTGTATTGTCTTTTCTTTTGCTGCCTTGAAGTGTATATATGACTGAAATAAACTATAAACTAAACTAAACTAACTTATTTCACCGCTTAGGAATAAAGAAATGACAAACCTACACAAAGAGGGGGGGTTTTCTCTTCCCAACTTTAGATGGTACTGCTGGGCTATCAATATGAAATATATAAGAACATGGTTACCTAATAATGAGGCAAGAGACAAACCAAGTTAGTTCCAAATAGAGACTGAAATAAGTGGGGGGCTGTCTCCCTGGTCTGAGCTATTTAGCACAAAACTGCCATTACAGAAACATCATCCTGTTATCAATAATACTAAACTAATGTGGCATAAGGTACATAGAGTGGGTCGTTGGGACCCTTTTAAATCCCCCCACCCACCTCTATGGAACAATAAGCGAATTCTGATTGGAACAAAATGGTTAACTGGACTATTTGGAAAGAAGCTGGGATAACTTTTATCGTACATTTATTTGATAGTAATACCAAACACTTTTTAAGCTTTAACCAAATAGTGGATAAATACAAATTATCGCATAAGCAATACTGGAGGTATGTCCAAATGCAGAGTGCCCTGGCTAAATGGTTAGGAAGCCCACTTACCTGCCCTACAGGCAGTCCAATTGAAGAACTGCCGATTAGATCAGTTTCAGGTAGGCGCATTACTCCTAAGGTCATTCGCTTATTGCAAGAACAATCATGTGACCCCTTGTTCAAGGTTAAGAAACACTGGATGGGGGACTTGGATGTGGACATATCTTCTGAGGACAGGAAGTCATGTTTAAATAACATTAATACAATGTACAAAGAAATGGGTAACAGGTTTATCCAACTGAAAATAATACACAGATGGCATCGGACACCACAACAATTTTATAAATGGAATCTCATACCAGTAGACTCTTGCTGGAGATGTGACAGTAATGGTGCCTCTATATTACGTATACTCTGGACATGTCCAGCACTTAAAGACTGGTGGAATAATATCCATCAGATTATATCTGAAGTCCTGCACAAAAAGTTCCAGATCTCTACAAAACTGTCCATCTTGGGATTGACCACTGAGCTTCAAGACTCTGACTTTTCGTGTTTTGAGAAAAGATGGCTTATTTTGGCTTTCACAACAGCTAAACGGATTCTACTAAGACACTGGAGGAAAAAATGTCCAACCCCTTATGAAGAATGGACCACGACTATGGCCAGCTGGCTGCTTATGAGAGGATGACATACTCTCTACTGGATAAACTGGATCAATATATGTTTACATGGAGCCCTTTTACCAACCGGCTGTCTGTAACTTAGTGGTTGCTTTGTTAGTACAGTTCTATCAATGATTTGCAGTGCCTACCTATTGAGAATATCCGTGTGATGGTCTATGTTCTTGTTTTTTGTTTTTGTTTTTTTTTTGTTTTGTTTTGTTTGTTTGTTTTTTCTCTAGACTCCATTTTATTTTTCTTTATTATCTAGGAGGGAGTCAATCTCTGGCTTGATGGCTCCCTGATTGAGTGATTGAT